>APFE031283657.1:13857-42729 GCA_000404065.3 Pinus taeda | reverse complement strand
CTTTAAAAAGTTTAATCTAGATTCGAATGTACTCTAATGGTTAACCAAAATCATTAAATATAATGATAAGAGTTCTAATGGTTAACAAAAATCATTAAATAGAATGATAAAAGAATACTCTAATGATGGACCAAAATTATTAAATAGAATGATAAAAGAGTTATCGAAGAAAAGAAGATTCTAAAAATTCAAGTTTAGATCTATTCAGTGTATTTTTTACTTGAAAGGGGAAATAATAATTATGATGGTAAGACTTTAAGTTTGGACCAAAAAATATTAGTGATGCTATAAATATTTAATTATTTATATTTCAAGTGAATCATGTGCATCATGTTAATTGATTTTATTTATGTATTTTTTATAAGTATTAGCGTAGACATTTTGCTCATTTAAATAATTATAATTTCTTGTTTCGCGATGGATTATAATATTTGCTCCGCGTCAAAGTATGTTGATTTTTCAATATTTGGTCTAGTTTTTACAATTTTAATTAAAATTTTCAAAAAATGTTTAATATTTTTATTTTTTTGTAAATTCAAAAATAAGTTTTTAATTTTCTAAAAATATTATTTTTAATTTTCTATTGGAAAAGTGAGTTTTAATGGGACATAATTCCCCTAGTGGAGGGCATTTTATTTTTGGTATTTGTCAGTGTCTGACAAAAAAATTTAAAATCAAAAAAAAAAACAACTAATTTTGTGTGTGGTTATTTTGTATATGAGTTCTATGACATTGACACAGGAATTGGCACTATTATTCTACTACTTTGTCCAATGATGTCAGAACTGACGTGGTTGCAAGTTCTTTATGTAGACAAGAGGGGGGTGGGCTAAATGATAAAAAATCTCCAATTAATATTATTAATGGAGCTTAACCCGAGAATTAAAATGCGAAGTGTGAAGTTAAATGTGCAGAAGTTTGTTTGTGCGCTGAGGTTAGCTTGTGTAGAGCTTTTACTATGAGGAAAGCTCTGCACACTACTTGTATGCACAAGCAAAGCTAATTAATCATGTTAATGTTAGTGCTCTTGGTCACCATCTATGTCTGCTCATTTCTATTTGAATCATTTCATGAAACTGAAATAATATGATCATATCATTTCATAATTAATAAATTTTACCAAATTTGTAATTGACAGTTGGGTGGGCGACCATGGACAATGATGTTGGGGAGGTGAGACTATGGAATGTTCTATCATTTTGTATTGGAGCACAATGATCTTACTCCACACAATGTGCATGTTGATGTGCAGAGGAAATGAAAGCATAAGGTCATTGCATTCTCATGGTCGACTGATACAAATAGTGTTAAAGCAAACCAGTGTTTACACACGTAGGTATTTTAACACTTGAAAGGTTTTTGGGCATCCTCATTCAACGTTGAAAATGACTGCAAAAACAATGGAAATGGCAGTTGGAGCCAAGTCTTTGTCATTTTCTAGAACAAATCCTGACACTAAACCGCAATTCTCCTACTTCCGATGAGGCAAAGTTGATTGGCTTCTTGTTTAATGAGCAATTAAATTATGAACAATTTTGTACTTATTGAAACAACATCCATAATGTGTCCCACACTTTTGGTTAGAATTATTATCATAAAATCTAACATTCCTTGTGGTAGCTGCCAATGATGTGTCCTTCCAAAAAATTAAAGCTATGTTTGCTACTAGGACCATGCCTGTCATGCCCTCGAGTCGGTCACACTGTTCGGAACATCGTGCGGCACCGGAAAGAGGCATTGTACTTAGTATATTTTTCTTCCGAACTACATCTTTATTATTTTCTTCTTATTAATTATGTGCGGAATTCATAACCATAACTAAATACATTATGCTAGCAATAGACCAAAACAATAATTTATCAAACTTAATCTTTCATTGTAATTTCTGTAAGTTTTACAATTTTTTACAAGGGGAGGTTGACCCTACCTGGGTGCAACACTCTACCTGAATCTCACACTTTCCGTTACAAGTTGCCAGAATTACAACCCACTACCATATGCCTTTCCCGCAGGGTGGGCGCATACCTAGGCAGTATACCTGACCCACCTCAGCCTACATGAACCCAAGTTTTTCCTATGACCTACTGTCGCTCAACACCCCACTCTCAGCTCCTTGCATTGTGACGTGCCCGAGTAGTTGTGTTGTGTTTGTGGTTCAGTGATGTCCTCCCAAAGACTCACCTTTTTTGTATTTATATATGACTTCATCCACACTTATGAACCAGTGTGTATATTTGGTGGGTGAGTCGACTCGCTGGCCAACCTGCCTGATATACTGAACATGCCCCTTCGCTAAGTTGTGAACGAGCTGACCCGCTAATTACTCCATCGCTCCACTTCGCTCATCTGCTCGCGCCCGGGTGTGGACGCCTTGCCTAGGTGTGCACCCCTAGTCGTGTGTTCAACTTGATGCATTTAACTAAACTCTCATGTCGCCTTTAAATGAATTCTCCATCAAGCACGCCTTTAACCGATTTTTATACTATGCATTTTTAACCACATGCCTTTAATTGATCACCATCTACACGCCTTTAACTAAACATGAGTCAGGTGGGTGCCTACCACTACAACATGCCCGCCACTACATCCGCACGCCCATCGCAGATCTTGGGCATGCCCGTACCCGTGACTCACCTCTAAGTGTCATGTGCACCCAGTTAGGCACTCGACTCGACCAAAGGCGGTGATGTCGACTCAAGGTCCTAACATCCTCCCCCACCACGAGTCATTTTCGTCCTCAGAAATCCTACTGACTGTGCCAAATCATCGTTAAACTGTGGAATCTCCTTCTTCCATCTCCATAGTGAGTCCTCCATCTCCCAACCACTTTCCTCTAGTGCGTCCTTCCACTGAAGGAAGAACTCCCTCCTCATCGCACTCCCAATACCTGTAGTCCTAAGATCCAAGATCTTGTCCAAAACTAAGTTCATTCTATCCACAATCATGGATTCTCCTCTCAGTGATGTTGCTCTCTCAGGATGATTTGCATCAGGTCGACATCTCTTAAGCTGACTGATATGGAACACAGGATGTTTGGAACGCATGTGGTTTGGAAACTCCAAATCATAAGCTACTTCAACAACTCGCTTCTTCACCCAAAATGGTCCTTCATAATTCCTCATCAAAGATCATGTATTCCCCTTGGGTGGCTTAAATTGATCTCCGGTGATCCTCAAAAGAACCATGTCCCGAACGTCGAAGTCTGCATCCCTCCTATCCTTGTCTTCCTATCTCTTGATTATGTCTCTTGTATCTGTCAAGTGTACATCTTCTAACTCTAAGGACTCCTCCCACTCACATAGCCTCTCGGTAACACTGTATATGGGGAAATTGGCATCTATCCATTAACCAAATTAAATGGACTGTACCCTGTCATTGAACTCTTCTGCATGTTGTAGCTAAACTGAGCCACATCCAATACTGAGGCCAATTCTTCTGATCATCCTTCACATAGTGCCTCAAGTAGTCCTCCAACAATGCATTGATGTGTTAATTCTACCCATCTGGCTACGGATGGTAACTCGAACTCTACAACAACTCTGTCTTGACTAGCTTTAACAAGATGGTCCAAAATCTACCTATGAAACACAGATCTCGGTCTCACACGTCACAATGTACTTGAAGAATAGCTTTGTTGTCTTCTCAACTCCACATGGTATCTTCATTGGAATGAAGACAACATACTTAGAAAAATGATCAACAATGACCTTAATCCCATTACACCCCTACACTTGTAGTTAATGAGTGATGAAGTCCATCGAAACACTGATCCAAGGTCTCTCCAAAATTAGCAAAGGCTGCAAAAACCCTCCCTATCTCTAGTTATCCGATTTGTCTTGTTGAAAAATGATTCACATATGTACATACTCCTCCACATCCTGCCTCATATTCTCCCAAAAGTACCCTCTCTCCAATAATGCCAAAGTGCGACATTGCCCAAGGTGGCCAGCACAAGTAGAATTGTAGCACTCCTTCAAGAGGTGCTTCCTAAGTCCCGATGAATTCGGAATGTAAAGATGGTCACCATAAAACAAGAGTTTATCTCATAAAAAGAACGTCCTTGTCTTCCCTTCCTTCACCTTCTTCAAAATTATTTTTTCTTGAGTATCAATCTCCACACTTGTTCAAATTCTACTTTGCATCTCATCGGTCATATGAAATTGACTCCTACTTCGTTCAGCACGGGACTATCCCTCCTCGTCTAATGCATCCAACTGTGCCTTCCTGCTGAGGGCATTTGCAACTACATAAAGTCTACCCAGCCTCTACTCAATAGTCATGTCGAACCCTGCCAAGAAGTCTTGCCAATGAGCCTACTTCGCTAACAACTTCGGTTGGGATGAAAAATAACTCTCTGCAACGTTGTTAGTTTTGACAACAAATGGCATCCCAATCAAATAGTTTCGACATACCCGTAAATAGTGGATTATAACAATCATATTCTTGTCATGGACCGGATACCATCACTCTCTATCCTGCAAATTATGACTCTCATATGCCACTAGATGTCCATCCTTCAAGAGTACTCCCCCAATCCAAAAATCAAAATCATTCGTGTTTACCTCAAACAGTCTCTCAAAGTTAGGTAGCCTCAATATCAATGTTGTAACCATCCCGTTTTTCAAATCCTCAAATGCTTCACGACATCTCTCGGTCCAACTCCATCGCTTGTCCTTGTTTAACAGGTATGTCAGTGATGCAGTCACCTTAGAATAACCCTCTACAAACTTTTGTTAGTAGTTTGTAATCCCCAAGAAGAACCTCAGCTCATGGACATTCCTTGGTTCACCCCAATCCTTTATCACCTACACCCTGCTCGACTCCATTTATATGTGACCTCGTCCCATTATGTGTCCAAGGAACGAAATCTCAGTTTGAGAGAACATACACTTTGAATTCTTCAAAAACAATTGATTCTACCTCAGTGCCTCAAATACCAAAGTCAATTGCTTCTTCTGATCCTCCATGTTATCATTGAATACTACAATATCATCTAATTATACTACTTTGAACGAATCTAAGAATAGACACAAGACATCATTCATTAAAGTGAAAAATGTGGCAAGAGCATTGTACAACCCAAACGGCATGACAAGGAACTCAAAACTCCCATACCTTATCACTATTGTTATTTTCTTCTCATCGCCCTCTATTATTTGCACTTGATAATACCCATGCCTCAAATCAAGTTTTGAAAACACTTGGGCTTTTGAAAGCTTATTGAAGCAATCTGCAGCAAGTGGTAGTGGATACCTATTCTTTATCGTTTGCATGTTCAACGCATGATAATCACAACACATCCGCAACTCACTTGTGTCTTTCTTCCTCTGGAACAATACTAGAGCAGCATATGGGGACCTTAAACATCGTATGAAGCTTGCATTAGCCAATTCCTTCAATTGACGCTTCAATTCCTCCAACTTCGTCCCTGACAATCAATAAGGAGATTTTGTTGGTGGTTTCTTCCCTAGCTATAGCTCAATGTGATGATCCACTACATGTCTCGGTGGTAGTACATTTAGAAACTCATCGGGCATCATATTTGAATACTTCGTCAATACATTGGAAATATCAACTGTAATAGGCATCCCCACTCCATCATCATCCTCAATCTCTCGAATGAAATTCACATATGTCTCCACATCTTACCTCTGCATCGCCTTACTCGTACTTAGTGTAGAAACATGTTTCCCCTTCACTTCCCTCCTTTGTTGGTGAGTAGGCAAAGTCCATGTTTGTGTGTCTCCAATCAACATAATCTCATCACAAAATGACACAAAAATTGCTTTGCTTCCCCTTAGAAAGTCTTTCCATAATATCATGTCAAAGTCGTTCATCTCCATCACTGCAAAGTCCAAACAACCTTTCCATTCTGCAATTCGAACTAGCACTTCACTTGCCAATCCTGACACTTTAGCCCTTGAGTTCATTGCTTTGACCTCCACTTGTTTAGGTGTAAGATGTAGCCAAAATTCCTTTGCCAACCATGTCGTCATAAACTTATGTGTGTCCCCTATGTCCACCAAAGCTTGGACAGTTCTCCCATGAATCTTCAAGTCATAAAAACCCAAATTGTGCAGTCAGCATTTCTTTTCCTCAATAACCCTAGCTTGCATACATCTTCGGTCTCTGCAACATTCCATTGTATTGGCTCTGATACTATCTATCACACCCCCGAGTCGGTCACACCATTCAAAGCGTCGTGCAACATCGAAAAGAGGCATTATACTTAGTATTTTATTCTTCCAGACTATGTCTATCACTTTTTATTATTTTCATCTTTCTTATTATTAGTTATATACAGAATTCATAACCATAACCAAATACATCATGCTAGGAATAGATCGAAACAACAATTTATCAAACTTAATCTGTCGTTATAATTTTTGTGATATTTACATTTTTTTACAAGGGGAAGTTACCCCTACCCGAGCGCATCACTCTACCTGAATCTCACACTTGTCATTACAACCTCCTATAATTACAGCATGATTCCATATGCCTTGCTTGCAGGGTGAGTGCATACGCGGGTGGTATACCCAACCCACCTCGGTTTGCACAAACCCGATTGTTGCCTACGACCTCCTGTCATTCAACTCCCCACTCTTGGTTTCTCGCACTATGACCTATCCAAGCATTTGTGTTATGCTTGTGGTTTAGTGATGTCCTCCCAACGACTCACCTTTATTATATTTATGTGTGACTCTATCCACACTTATGAACCATCATGTTTATTCGGTGGGTGAGTTGATCCATTCGCTGACCTACCTGCTATACTCAATACACCACTTCGTTAAGTTGTGAGCAAGCCAACCCGTTGGTTACTCCATCGCTCCACTTCTCTTGTCTGCCCGCGTTTAACTAAATTAACCACCAGGCATGCCTTTAACTGATCGTTATGCCACACACTTTTAACCGTGTGGCTTTAATTGATATCCATCTTCACACCTTTAACTGAACATGAGTCGGGTAGGTGCCCGCCGCTACGGTCCACCCGCCACTACATATGCACATTTTCGACACATCTTGGGTGTGCACATACCCATGACTCACCTCAAATTGTCATGTGCACTCGGTTGGGCGCTCAACTCACCCAAGGGTGGTGATGTCGACTCAGGGAACTAACAATGCCCCTCTTTTTTCCCTATGTTTCCAGCATCTGGTTCATGTTATGTTGCATCAATGACATCATTGTACATGAAATCAAAAGCCCAACACTCTAGTGGGTATGGTTGGCCATTTAGCTACAGCTAAATTCCCCACAACCTATGTAGAGTGTATGTTGCAAATCAAAATTGAAATATGATTTTCACAAACATTAACCTAACTAGCAATCCAAAATGTACTTTCTTTACCCCTTATTATTTCTCTTATTTCTCTAGGCTAAGACGTTGTGAGTTATGGCTTCCTTGAAGATCATGAAACAAATATAGAGGAGCCCACCGGGCGGTGACAAGAGTTTTCTCAGTTCGATAAAATAAATTTTGACATCATATGTGCTAACGGTTTAGATTCCTTTTGTTGAATATCGCGTATGGCTCCTTCCATTCGATATACATATAGGAGCGTTGTTTCCTTTCATTCCATATTATAATATATATGATTTTTGTTTCTACTAAACCCAGAATATAAGGTATTTGTGTTTCATTCCAAAGAGCATCGAATACATTAATGGTGGAGGAAATGATTGATTAAACATTGCATTGCATATCCCATGGATGTGATTTATACCTGGGAAAAATCAAAATAACATTATCTCTTTGGTGTAGCTACTTTTCTTCTTCGTGGACTGAATGTTGACTAGTGGATTTAGGATATCAAAAGTTAACTCCAAATTTTCGTCCCGTTGTGCCATGAGTCTCGTTTTCCTCTCACTAGGGAAACATAGGCTTCGAATTATGCATGAGAATTGGAATCTCCTTTTTCATTGCCCAATTGTATTATGGCGCACGAAATTGTCTCTTTGTCAAAAAAAATATTATTTTAAGTAAGTACTCTAAGGGGTGGTGCAAAGGATATCCTCTCAGTGTCCTATAGGTTGGCATGAATGCATATTTTAGCACAATGGAATCTAAACTACTTTCTAGGTTTTTAGCGAGAAACGAAGAATGTTTCCTATCTAATGCCTTATGGTTTTTTTCTCAAAACCATCAATTGCATTTTTTTGTTTTACAAGGGGCTTTGGGTCATTTGTCAGAATTTCAGTCACAGTAAGGGTATATAATCGAACCCTCAAAGAAAATTGGTTTAGTAGTGGTGTCTTGGACTACATTTTGAAGATTTTGGATATGGGCCTTTTCAATCTATACATGTATTACGCTTGTAGAGCACTTTTCATACTGACAATCTATGAAGAGCGGCATACTTGATTTTGATTGACGTGGTTGATGGATGAACTAATGATACCAAGATGCTTCAGCTAGAAAAGATTAAATAAAAACCACCATGCCTTTGGTGAGATATGAAATTAGAAATGATTATAGTCTTGCAAATCCAGAGTTGTAAAGATCAGTTGGTTTTCCACGTACCCACTTGGAGATTTGTTTTCTTACATTATTTACAATAATAATTTTACTATAATTTATTATTGTAAATTTTCAAAGGGAGAAAAACGTTATTTTTATATTAGAATAAAAATATAGTACATATAATTTTGTTCATTTCTTATTATGTTTATCATCTATATCTATCTTGTATACTATATCTTTCTTATTTATGTGTTCCGAGAACTTGTCGATAATTTGAGTCTACATTTTGAGTATTTTTGACACCTTACTATTTGCTTTTTAGAATAGTGTCTATATGCCCCATCAATATGGAAAATCCTTACATATTATTTCTAGATACATAAATCAAAATCTCCTCTATCCAGTGATTGTCTCCTATGAATAGTTAATGCTTCCATCATTAACCATTACACCCTATTCAAAAGATGAGAAGAAAAACTTACCATATTCCTTTATGATGCCTTGCTTTGATAATAGGTTTGTAGTCTAGTTTTGTTCCTTGTAGATATGGTGGAACTAGATGTGTTGGAAGGTACTTACCATATTTTTGATTTGCTGCATCTAGTTTTCTAATATGGGAGGATTGAAATGTGTATGGTCCTTAGCCCATCAATGATACCTTTTGCGTCTCCATATACCTATCTAGCCTAAGCCATTTTTCTGTGATAATGACTCCCCATAATGTTATGATCTTTGCCTTATTGTTTGTACCCTATTTTCCCTCCTACCATAAATGAAAGAAATTACTAGGATTTGTGACCATGACTACCCTACACCCCCATTTCCTCCTATAGCTTGCCGCATCAAAAAAACCCATCGGGAATTCTTTCCAAATGTTTATGTACTTGCATGTTCTATAGTTGTTTATCTTGCTCATCGACCCAATTTCATTCTAATATGCAACAGTGTTTATAATGTCTTCCATGACTACCGCTCCTTTTTGTTCAAAAATTTGTGCGTTCCTATTGCGCCATATTATCCAAAATGATGTATAACAAAAGAGTTATTAATCTTCTATGTGATATGAACCATGATCGAAGACACAAAAGCGGAGATTGAAATTTTCCCACATTGGGAGTTTTCATTTCCTCCATGACACCATCCTATATCGCCCTTGCATATGAACAGTTCATAATCAAATGATTCATGTCTTACGGGCCCTCATGCATAGAGGACATATGCTAGGACCAATAAAACCACATTTTTGCAGGTTGTTCTAGGTCAGAATATGGTCATGTGGTTCCAGCCAACTAAAACATTTGTTTGGTAGATTGCATTTCCATATAGCCTCGAATTGTTTGTGAAAATTAAAGTCCTTGTCTTGTCTTCACAACTTTAGATATATATCCTTGACCATCAGATGAATCTTCTTTAATTTTCCTCCCCATATCATATGGTCCACTTTATCATAGAGAGTAATGTCTATTGACTATAGATGTGCTATGTATCTCTCCCATTCCTCAATATATGTCTCAGGTAATCCTATATCTTCAGCCCTACTCCCAAGTTGTTAATCAATGATTTGTGTGTGTAAATGATAAATTTGATGTAGGAGTATTATGTATTTATTGTGTATGAAGTTTAGAATCTATACAGATAATGTATGATTAAAAATCATCCCCGTGATAGCATCTAATCCAATTTTAGTTATGGCATCATCACGAGCCTCCCATCAAATGAATCCCAACATCCATTGTAAAATGTTCATCATGCTTCTCCAAATATAAGCTATACACGTTTTCTTCCTGGCTCTGTTGCTTATCCATGTGGAGAAATTTTGACCATACATATATTTATCTTTTATAATGAGTGGACAGACATCATTCCCAGACACTACCCTCCACATATTTTTGACAATAAATTCCTTTTTGAAATTCAATGTATCTAAAAACCCCATCCTCCTTCCTCGACGGGCCTTGCTAATGCATTCCACCACACCAACTATATTTTCCCTTTGAGTTGTGATCCATCCCATAAGAAGTGGCTCATGATAGCTTATATCATGTGTATGACCTCCTCAGCGATAAAAACAAGTGCATCCAATATACCGAGATATTTTGGAGCATTGGTTTCACATTATCATTCTTCCTCCCATCGACAACCACCTATGCTTCTGGCTATCCACTCTTTTGTGAAATATTTCAATCAATCATACCCAATCCTGATTGCAATAACCATTTAGTTTCATTGTGAACCCAAGGTAAATGAACCCTTCATTAATGTGAGAAGATGTGACACCAAAGAAGTCACATATTTCCTTTGCTATCACTTCCTCTTTGCCATTATGTAACAAGATAGATTTTCCTTCATTCATACATAATCTTGTAGCTTTACCAAAATATGTAATGATGTCGTGCATGATATTCCACTCACCAATAGAGGTCTGCCCACCGAATAATAGATCATCAACAAACATTGAATGTGAAATGGCAATTTGTTTGGAGATTCTAATCCCTTTAATAAATCCATTGTCCCTTGCTTCCCTCTTTTTTATGCTTAAGACAGACAATTACTAGAAGGAAGAGAAAAGGAGATGGGGCACAACCCTATCTTAGTCATCTATGTGCATTGAAGAAATGAGTAGGAAAACCATTAATAATGACATCGAAATTAGTAGTTTTGATATATGCCAAAATCCGTTTAATGTTTTATGAATACATACCAGTCTTGATCATGACCATTTTAAGGAAATTCCAATCTATGCATTCATATGCCTTATTTAGATCTACCTTGAGAAGGAAAGATCTTTGTTTCTAAGATTTTATAGAGTGTATAATCTCTTGTGCTATACAAATGGCATCCTGAATTTATCTGCCTTCTAACAACCCAAATTGTTCCTCTGTGATGGGTTTTGACAACATTGGTTTGAGCCTGCATGTAATCAGTTTTGATATCATCTTATACACCGAATTGCGGAGGGAAATCGATCTATAATCAGCAAAGGTTTTAGCTTCTCCCTCTTAGGTATCAATGCAATGATGAACATAGCATTGATGGCTCCTGAGATGATTCCATGTATCCTTGATTCTTTTGCTACTGCCATCAAGTCTGGTATCATCAACTCAATGCCTTGTTGTAAATTTGTGCGCAAAAGTTGAGTGTGTGGGAGTGCAGAGGAAACATATTTCTCCTCACTCCCACACAATCAACTTCTTTGCATTCCCACACGTGTTAAAATGCCAATATGGTGTAATGTTTTTAATAGTTTTGGTTTTTAATGTTTGACATATTTGAAACCTCAGCACTCTGTACTCTTCTAACGAGTTTCAAACCTCCCCTCCGAACTGAACTTTCTTTACATATTTCCGATGGGGTATCTTCCATAGAATTGTTGAAAATGAGGAGAATGCTAGCAAATATCTTGCATATTCGCCTTCTAAATCCACTGACTGCAGCTTTAATGTTCTAATACATGCTCAAAGATTATTTAGGTGGGATATTGTTAACCAATGATTATCAAATATCTTGCATATTCGCCTTCTAAATCCACTGACTGCAGCTTTAATGTTCTAATACATGCTCAAAGATTATTTAGGTGGGATATTGTTAACCAATGATTATCGTAAACAATATCGGTTGTCCACCAACCCCAAGGATTATCGTAAATAATATTGTATCTGCTAGTTAAGCTAGCTTGGTGTTCACACATTACAAACTCAAAATTCTTTCATGGGGCTCTTGAATTTTCTATCCACTCAATCTAGTGGGCGCATTAGTGAGTTGTGATTCCAGTGTTGCTTAAAAAAAAAAGGTGGCCTTTTATTATAGCATAAACAATATCATATAGGTTGGTTAAGCTAACTTGGTATTCACACATTATAAACTCAAAAGTTGTAACGCCCCACAGTCACTGGGGTAACTTTTAGAATTTACTTTGTTTTACTTAAGTAAATATAGAAAGGCGACTTAATTAAATAATTGTAGACACATTGTATATATATATATTTTGTAAAAGAAAGAATATGTTACAGGTCATGGGAAAGATGGGAAACAAGAGGTGGTCTCACACTCAAAATAGTTTAAGAAAAAAGAAACAGTTAAGGCTAACAGTTAGCAGCCAACCTTCTAGTGATATATATATATATATTTGTAGATTATGGGAAACAAGAGAAGATCTCACATTCAAAACAGTTAAAAAAAATAGTTAAGGCTGACGGTTAGCAACCAACCTTCTAGTGAGAATGAAGCCGAAAGGGTTTCAGAACCTGAGGCAAAGGAGAGGGAAAAGACAACAACAAAAAGTAGAGAGAAATGAGCAAGCCGAAAAGGCACTTGAATAGGTGGTGGGCACATCATTCATGAGAGATATCGAGTTGGTTGGCTAGTGAGACTCCATTGAATGTAGGTGACTGGAGCTGGTTATGACCATGTGGTTTGTAAGGCAATATTGTTATCTTTTTTATTTCTGAGTGTGATATTGGCTTGGTGGAGCAACAGGAGCGAATCTAGTACTCACAGGTTGGGTGGTTTATCCTACTTCTTCCTATGGTCTGTAACTGATTGTGTGGCATTGCAGATAAGTATCTATAAGCTTGATATTGCTTAATAAAAAATCATAGAAATTTATATGAATCAGAGACACATACTGTGTAGAAGTAAAATGAAGAAAAAGGTTTGAATTTGTGTAATTTTATTTTTCTTAGACATAAATTTTATTTTATGAGTCTAGTAGATTAATAATGAGCATTGATATAAATATTATGTATTTGAACACAATTTTATTGGAATGTTGTGTTGATAGAAAATATTAAGTATGCATAGGAAGAAAACAAGTACGTGACCAATATTATAATTACCATGGCCCAATGATGAAGACAATAACACAAATTGTACATTGTATCAAAGAAATATTATGAAAAACAGTAACATGGAAATGAAGAACATGCATATAATCTCTTAAACCTATAAACTTCAATACTACGTGACTTAGAAACATGAAATGTCCAAAGACTGGGTTAATCCTGTGTCTGGCCGAAAACCAGACTTTCTGCACAATCCCATCTGTAGGGCTTGCAGACTGTAACACAGGAATACGTAATCCTTTTCGAGAAACCCTCAGAACCAGTAAACCAAGAGTGTAACTTACAATATGAAAACAAAATTATTTGAATTGATAAAAATTGTATATGCTAACTTGGATGAAATGTAAAGAACTGTTGTGTGCACGCTAAAAAAACCCAGCATTTATATACAAAGTGAAATTAATACAAAAGGGATATACTCAGTTTGGGTATCCATTGTTTTACATTCGAAAAGCTCAAAAAATTAATATTATGTTTGTTTTCGCTTCTAGCTCGGAAGCCGGAAAATAAAATTGTAACCCAGAAAGCAAGTAATGACAGCCTTGGCCCAATCACATTACACTTAGTGAGCACTAAAAATGAACATCCTATGCCTCAGAATCATGATTTAGTAGGGAGTACAACTCATATTCAAGTTGTAACCACACCTCAGAACTTAAGTAAACAACTCGGTTGATCATGTGCTAAGGATGTCAAGCGTTCCGGGGTAGGTGTTTCATCCGGCTCACCTACAAAAGAAAAGGGAAAAAAAGGGATGAGCTCATCCCTTAACAATCATGACATAACAATATAATGGAAGTCTTTGATTGTAGTCAGATCCGGAGGAAAAATTATAGCTTACCCAAACCCTTGAGGACCGAGAGCAGGATAGGTTCCATGAGTCAATGCTGGGGTAAATTCCTCATTGGACCTGCACAGAGAAAAAAAAGAATGAAATAATTAGCTCGCTTTCAACTCAAATTGTAAATTGGAACATTCATGACTAATTTGAAATCAATATAATAGGGTTACCTTGCAAAATGCAGCCAGAAAATGATCTTTGAAGGTTCCTTGTCGTTGTTTACATGGCATATAGTCTGGAATTGATGCATAAAACCTTGGTGAACCATAAATGGAGGCAGTTCAACACAAACCCTAGCTCAGATATAAAGAGGAACAGAGAAGCAAGCGTCAAACAGAATAAGTGAGATGGGTTGCAAGCGAGAAGGCGATGGTTACCCTTTAATGTCCACCCATCAACCAGGACCGTTAATTCGATTTGTGATAGCCGTCGATGAGGTGGGGATCCCAAGGGGTGGATCCACCATTGGTCACACTTCAAAATCAATGCCCAGACTGCCATGCGGAGCAGGTGGGAAGTCTCTAGATCATATGGCAGGGCTGGGCATTAATAGCCCGAGAACGAGTTCATTTAGGCAAGTGAGGCTTAAAAGAAATATAACAAGTTAAGATAAATACAATAACCATGAAAGAATGAAACCATAGAGTGGAGTAATGCCAATTAAATCCAAATAACCAAAGTTTCATTTACAGTAACAATAAATTAACATAATCATTATTTGTATGTATTTAAACTAATATTAATCCTTGCATTCCAATGTAGTGCAAACATTATTTTACTTTTAAGATAAATACAATAACCATGAAAGAATGAAACCATAGAGTGGAGTAATGCCAATTAAATCCAAATAACCAAAGTTTCATTTACAGTAACAATAAATTAACATAATCATTATTTGTATGTATTTAAACTAATATTAATCCTTGCATTCCAATGTAGTGCAAACATTATTTTACTTGTGCCATGTGCATGTAATATTTTTTTCAGTGATGAGGGAACATCATAGGTGGTATCAGAGCTTGGGTTTCTACACTGAAGACCTGATTGGGTAAAGAAAATGTGTGTTGTGAATTCACAGTGAAAGGGCGCCGTGAGGAGAAGAGGTGAACCAACTTTTACACCACCAAAAAGACCTAATATTGAATCTGAAGCAATGCCTTTAGACAGGACCAATCCTGAACTATGGATTCAACTGAAGAATGAATCTCACAATAGAACTACCACTATGATGGAAACAATACAGCAACTCTAGGCTAAAATAGCAAGCCTCCGAATGGGAAATGAATATTTAGTACATGAACAAGACCATATTATGAAGAGCTTAACAGGCTGACAGAATCCATCGAAACTCTAAACCTAGCTCTAACAATGGCAACAGGGCAGATTCTCATAGAAGGAGAGAACATAACATACCAGAAGGAAGTCAAACCGAAGATTCAGAAGGAAATCAGAACACATAGGAAAAGGAAGGTGGAGATGACTTAGACAATGGCGAGTGAAAAAAGGCAAAGAAACAGAAAGATAAATTGCAGAGTGAATTCAAGAAGATTAAGGCCCCAAGTTATGATGGTGAAGTTGAGGAGACAACAGAGTATTGGTTGATAAAGATGACAAAGTAATTCAAAATTTATGAGTACGATGAGAACTTAAAAGCCTGGCTAGCCATTTACCAGTTGCAAGGAAAGGCAACCCTATTATGGGAGGAGGTAAAAGCGGTGCATGGTGTGGACGAGAAATCAATTACTTGGGAAGAATTCTAGAGGCATTTTAAAAATAAATATTTAACCGAACGGTTTTATGATGATAAGGCTAAAGAGTTCCGTGATCTGCGGTTAGGCCATCTAACTAAGGATGAGTATGTGGCCAAGTTTACCTCTTTGTTACGATATGTATCGTACATATGTGAGGATAAATCTAAAGTACAAAGGTTTCTTAGCATCCTACCAATGCATATGAAGGACCGAATCAAGTTTTAATACCCCAAAACTATGGATGACATTGTAAGAAAAGCACGAATTTACTATCAGCAGATGCAACATTAATTAAAAAAAAAAAATAGAAGTAAAAGTTGGACAGGTAAGAAGGGGCAAAGAAATGCGCAAATTAGCAGAAACAATGACTGTTAATCCCAATAATACCTTTAAAGGGTAGCAAGGGAGAACAATGGAGAGGAACCAACATAAATTTCAATCCCATAATGAAGCCAGAACAGTGGAACAATCTACTAAGTCTGAGGGTAATCAGGGACAGAAACCACCTCTGTAGTGTTGGGGTTGTGGAGAATCACACTACATTAAAAATTGTCCTCACATGGGAAGGTTGGAGCCAATAACTAACATACCAAGAGTTTTTAACAGTGGGCGAAGTGGAAAGAAGCATACCAAAAATCAATGTGGCTTTGGAGGATCGTCAGGAAGATTATTAACTCGGCATGATTGAAATTGAAGGTAAAATGTTTAAACATATTGTTTCAATTTTGGTAGATCCTGGTGCCAACTTAAGTTATATAAGTCCTAAAGTGGTAGAACTTTCTCAATTACAAACTCGTAAGTTTAAAAACCCCTAGCTAGTCTAACTAACCACAGGAGCCAAGAGACGAGTAGCGGCTAAAATAGAAGACTACTCAATTGAGTTAGCAGACTAGACCATTAAGGTGAACCTAAATGTCCTACCTTTGGGATCTTATGACATCCTAATTGGAATGGACTGGTTGGAGGCTCACTGGTCTTTGGTAAACTATAAAGAAAATATTGTTAGTTATTTGAAAGTGGCAAGTATTAGATGTGAAGTTCAAGGTATTAAGAGGCTTGTAGAATTAAGGCCAATTACTGCCTCTCAACTAGGGAAATGTTTGTGAAAAGGTTGTTATATATATGCGGTACAAGTGGATTACGCTAAATCTAAGGAGGTAACAGCTGAACTGACGAATCTGCTAATAGTTCAAGAGTTTACAGATGTATTTCCTGAAAAAATATTGGGGCTACCACCCAAAAGAGATATAGATTTTACTATTAGAAATTATTCCAGGGGGTGCCCTGGTGTCAAAAGCACCCTATAGGATGAGTATACCATAGCTCATGGAACTGAAAATTCAACTACAAGAATTGTTGGATACAAACTATATATGCCCTAGCGTATCATAGTGGGGACCTCCCATGTTGTTTGTTAAAAAGAAAAATGACACTCTAAGGTTGTGCATCGATTATCGGCAACTAAACAAACTGACCATCAAAAATAAATATCCACTGCCAAGAATTAACGATTTGTTCGACCAAGTCAAGGGTGCAACAATGTTCTCAAAAATTGATTTACGATCGGGATACCATCATATTAGAATAAATGAGGAAGATATATGTAAGACTACATTCAACACCCACTATGGCATTTTGAGTTTGTAGTCCTATCCTTCGAGTTGTCTAATGCTCTAGCTACATTCATGAATCTTACGAGTGGTATATTTCACCCATATCTTGATAAATTTGTATTGATTTTTATCGATGATATTTTAATTATTCCAAAAGTCTGGAGGAACATCAGAAGCACTTACAGATTGTGTTATATACCTTGAGAGAACATCAACTGTATGCGAAGTACAACAAGTGTGAATTTTAAAACGAACAAATAGAGTATCTGGGACATACCATCACAAAGGAGGGTATAGTGATAGACCTAGAGAAAAATAAAACAATCATGGAGTGCCATGTCCCCAAGAATGTGGCAGATATTTGCTCTTTCTTGGGTTTGGATGGATATTACCGTCGCTTTATAGAGGGGATTTCTAAAGTGGCTAATCCCTTGTCATCTTTACAAAGGAAAGGAAAAGTATTTAAGTGGACTAAGGAATGCTAACAAATATTTGAGATGCTAAGGCATTTGCTGACTACAACACCAATTCTAAAGATAGCAGATCCAAATAAGGAATTTATAGTCCATATAGATGTGTGCCAAACTAAAATTGGGGGCGCACTGATGATGGAGGGTAGAGTGGTGGCATATGATTCACGAAAACTAAAGGAACATGAACAACGCTACTCAGCTTATGACTTAGAGCTTACATCAATAGTTCATGGCTTGAAAATTTGGTGGCATTATCTGTTGGGGAAGAAGTCCATTTTTATGACAGACCACAGTAGACTCACCAATTTATTTCATCAACCAAACCTAAATGTTCGTCAAGAACAATGGACCATGTTCTTAGGCGAATTCGATTTTTACATTAAGCATTTGAAGGGAAAGAAAAATTGGGTGGTTGATGCTTTAAGTCAATTTATGAGATTTCTTTTAGTAAAATAAAATTTGACTTTTCAAGTCAAATTAAAGAAGCTGCCCTAAAATATCTTGAATACCATTTCTTATGGCAGCAAGAAAATAAATAATGCAACTCTGAAAGAAAATTAGGCTATGATATTAACAACGAAGGTATGGTGATATATAGGAACTGTAGTTAAGTGATTTATTTTGGATGAGTATCACAAAAAAAATCCATATACTACACACCCAGGATACCAAAAATTGATCACAGTGATAAGGAAAGACTATTTTTGGCCAGGTATGAAGACAAAAACAACCTAGTAATTGGCACAGTGTGTGGAATGCCAGCAAGTGAAAGAAAAACACTAGCATCCAGATGGTCTGCTCCATCCCATGCCCATTCTTGAATGGAAATGGGAGATCGTGACATTAGATTTTATTATTGGGCTACTAAAATCAATAAAACATAATGATTCCATAATGGTTGTAGTGGATAAGTTGAGCAAGGCATCTCACTTTATACCAGTTCAATCAACCTATAAGGTTGTAGAAATTGTTGATATCTTCATGATACCCAAGATGGTTATTTTGGATAGAGATGTAAAGTTTACCTCTGCCTTCTTGAAAGCCCTATCAACTGGTTGTACCTCTGCCTTCTTGAAAGCCCTATCAACTGGTTTAGGCACTCAGGTGCAATTTAGTACTGCCTACCATCCGCAAACGAATGGGAAAGCCGAACAAGTAAACCAAGTGCTAGAAGATATGCTTAGAATGTATGTGATGCAACAACCTACAAGGTGGGAAGAGTACATACACTTAGTGGAATTTTCTTATAATAATGGTTACCATGCATTGCTAAAAATGATCCCCTTTGAAGTGGTGTATGGAAAGAAATGTAGAATGACGATTAACTGGAATAGCCTGAAAGATAAATTGTTATTAGGTCTTGATATGCTCAGGGACATTGAGGCTGCAATCAAAAAGGTTTGAGCTAATCTAAAGGCTGCTCAGGATCAACAAAATAACTATGTCGACCAACGAAGATCCCACTGGGAATTCCAAGTAGGAGATCACATATATGTAAGGATAAACCCAAGCGAAGTAGGTTGAGATGGAATGGTGGCTCTAAGTTAGGCCCTCAGTTTTGTGTCCCCTTCCAAATTGTTGCCCGGATTGGTCCAGTAGCCTATCGGCTAGCTCTACCTGGTCATACACATGACCATAGACATATAATACAATGGAAAAATGTACAGGTAATGCAACTAAATTTTGTGGAGGGATGAATTAACAAATAATTCCGAGTGGTAATAATAATTGGTATTTTGGTTGTAGGTTGAACCTAACGAGGAAGTCCTGATCAAGCCCCGTTGTATTCTTTATCATAGAGAAACAGTGTTGCAGAAACGAGTTATCCCCCAGGTTAAGGTGTAATGGCAGCACTTTAACCCCAGAGGAGGCTACCTGAGAAGATAAGTGAGTCATGGAGGAAACATACCCAAGTTTGTTCCAAATGCAAAGAAACACCAAGGACAATGTTATTCTCGAGGGGAAGGAGATGTAACACCCCTCAGTCATGGGGGTAACTTTTAGAATTTACTTTGTTTTATTGAAGTAAATATAGAAAAGAAAATTAATTAAATAATTATGGACACATTGTGTGTGTATATATATAATATATATATAATATATATATACTTGCAAATTTTGTAAAAGAAATAATTTATTACAGGTCAAGAGAAAGATGGGATACAAGAAAAGATCTCACACCCAAAACAATTAAAAAAAAAAGAATCAGTTAAGGTTGATGGTTAGCAACCAACCTTCTGGTGAGAAGGAAGCCAAAGGGGTTTGGGAGCTTGAGGCAAAGGAGAGGAAAAAGACAAAAAAAAATAGAGATAAACGAGCAAGCCCATAAAGCATTGGAATAGGTGATGAGCACATCATTCATGGGAGATCTCGAGCTGGTTGGCTAATAAGACTCATTGAATGTCGGTGTCTAAAGTTGGTTATGACCAGGTGATCTATAAGGCAAAATTGTTATCTTTCCTTTTTTTGAGTGTGAGATTGGCTCAGGGGGAGCACCAGGAGCGAATATGGTACTCACAGGTTGGGTGGTGTATCCTAATTTTTCCTGTGGTCTGTAACCAATTGTGTGGCACTGCAAATAAGTATCTAATAAGACTGATACTGCTAAAAACTATTCATACAAATTTATATGAATCAGAGACATTACTGAGTAGAAGTTACATGAAGAAAAAAAATTGAATGTGTAATTTTATTTTTCTTAAACAGGCATGGTATTTTATGACTCTAGTAGACTAATAATGAGCATTGAAATAAATATTATGTATTTGAATACAATTTTCTTTGAATGTTGTGTTGATAGAAACTATTAAGTATGCATGAGAAGAAAACAGATACATGACCAGTATTATAATTACCATGGCCCCATGATGAAGACAATAACACAAACTATAGATTGTATCAAAGAAATATTATGAAAAATAGAAACATGGAAATGAATAACATTCATATAACCTCTTACACCCAAAAACTTAAATACCACATGACTTATAAAAATGGCTGAGACTGGACTGGGTTAGTCCTGTAGTGGGGCCGAAAGCCCTACTTTCTGGACAATCCCATCTGTAGGGCTCGTAGAATGTAATACATGAACATGTAACCCTTTTCGAGAAACCCTCAAAACCAGTAAATCAATAGTGTAACTTACAATATGAAAACAAAACCATTTGAATTGATAAAAACTATATCTGCTAACTTGGATGAAATGCAAAGAACTCATGTGTGCACGGTAAAAAAACCCAACATTTATATAAAGAATGAAATTAATACACAAGGGAGATACTCAGTTCAGGTATCCATTGTTTTTCATTCGAAAACCTCAAAAAATTAATATTATGTTTGTTTCTGCTTCTGGCTCAGAAACCGGAAAATAAAACTGTAACCTAGAAAACAAGTAATGGTGACCTTGGCCAAACACATTACGCTTAGTGACCACTAAAAATGAACATCATGTGCCTCATAATCATGACTGAGCAGGGAGTAAAACTCAAATTCAAGTTGTAACCACACTTGAGAACTTAAGTAAACGACTTGGTTGATCATGTGCTAAGGATGTCAAGAATTCAGGGGTAGGTATTTCATTCGGCTCACCTACAAAAGAAAATGTCAACAAATATGGATGAACTCATACCTTAACAATCACAACATGACAATATAAGGAAAGTCTCTGACTGTAGCTGGAGCTGCAGGAAAAATTATAGCTTACCCAAATCCTTGAGGACCGAGAGGAGGACAGGTTCCACGGGTGAATGCTGGGGTAAATTCCTCGTTGGCCCTGCACAGAGAAAAAAAAGAATGAAATAATTAGCTCGGTTTCAACTCAAATTGTAAATTGGAACATTCACGACTAATTTCAAATCAATATAATAGGGTTACCTTGCAAATTGCAGCCAAAAAACGATCTCTGAAGGTTCCCTGTCATTGCTTACATGGCATACGGTCTGGAATAGATGCATAAAAACTTGGTGAACCATAAACGGAGGTGGTTCAACACAAACCCTAGCTTAGATATAGAGAGGAACAAAGAAGCAAGCGTCAAACGGAGTGAGCGAGATGGGTTGCAAGCGAGAAGGCAGTGGTTGCCCTCTAATGTCCACCCATCAACCAAGACTATGGATTCAATTTGCTATAGCCGTCGATGAGGTGGCGATCCCAAGGGGTGGATCCGCCATTCATCACACTTCAAACCGAACGCCCAGGCTACCATGCGGAGCAGGTGGTAAGTCTCTAGATCATACGGCAGGGCTGGGCATTGATAGCTCGGGAACGAGTTCATTTAGGCGAGTAAGGTTTAAAAGAAATATATCAAGTTAAGCTAAATACAATAACCACGAAATCATGAAACCATAGAGTGGAGTAATTCCAATTAAATCCAAATAACCAAAGTTTCTTTAAAGTAATGATAAATTAACATAATCATTATTTGTACATATTTAAACCAAATATTAGTCCTTGCATTCCAATGTAGTGTAAACATTATTTCACTTGTGCCATGTGCATGTAATTTTCCCTTACTGATAAGGGAACAATACAAAATATTTCATGGGACTCTTGAATTTTCTATCCACTCAATCTAGCGGGCACGTTAGCCAGTTGTGAGTCCACACTATTGCTTAAAAAATATAGTGGCCATTTAGTGTGCACTGCGACTTGCAAATTAGGGATATCATAACATTGTCATTATGTTTATACATTTGAGAAAGGGAACATTACTAAAAGTGATGTTTTATATCTATATATATTATTGCATTAATATTCGATAGTTGGGTCAGCCCAATGTAATAGATATTGCACTCATGTCGCATGTGAGGGGCTTTCAACATCCATGTGTTCGATGTGTGAGCATAACACATAAAGTTTAACCTTAACCTTAACTTTTAACCATACAAATTACAATGGCTAACTGCACTTTAACAAAGACAATAGCCACACGATGGTATGTCATTGCATTTTTTTGTATACATAAATTTTGTGTCTATTTAGTTGAAATGATGATAGTCACTTTTTTTTATACATAAATTTTGTATTTATTTAGTTGAAATGATGATAATGACATTTGTAATTTTTTTTATTTTTTTTTAATCTAGGATAGCTTTCAAATGTCTTTATTTAATTGAAAGGATGATAATTACATCTGTCTCTTTTTTGTATCTAGAATACCTATCCAACTGTAGCATAACTCTAACTATATTTGCAAAAGGATGTTATAATCTCATAAAAACCTAAGATACAAAAAAAATGAAAAATTTTGAAACTCTGTTTGACTATAGTTCCTCAATTTTTTCACATAAAACCTTAACCTTTGGAACAACTTATACTAAAAAAAAGTATTACCGAAACTTATTTTATTTTTTAATCTCTCACTAAATTTACATAATTAAAAAAAAAAAAAAATTATAAACAATTCTGAAATAACTTGCAAAATATTCCAATCATTACGTCAACCATTAATATCATAATTACTAGTAAAATGATGTAGATTGTATTGGTATTTTAATTGTTAAAAGGTCAATGTATTAACTGTGGAGTGTCACAACTATGTTGTACTCTAGTGGTCTTATAGGCATACATGAGAGTACAAATATTGTGCCTATAAATGTTAGGGAAATATAAAGTTAGGCATTTTAGTTCATGCCTAACATGTAATTATTGGTCAGTCCAATGTAGAATGTATAATGACGTATTCTATTGTAGAATATTATCACTATTAAACCTATCTTCATCATAAGAAAGTATATGAGTTGAGAGTATGTTTTAACGAAGACAAATAGATGGAAGAAATACAAAACCAAGAAAAAATATTTAGGTATGTTATGAATAAGGGAACTCACTTCAAAGGGGAAACACTGACTAAAGCATAACGAGTAATCTTGAGTGGAAAGGGTAACGGAATTAACCCCATACAAACTCCTTAGATATAACATCATTAACATCAAGTATTGAATTTTCAATCTATTATCAATACATATGTCACAGAAGCACCAATTGGTACACTTAGAAGTCATCCCTCTAGACAATTTGGTTCATCCCTTGGGATACTAGAGAAACATGCTCAAATTTATTTTCCAAAGTCGTAGCACTCTAGATCATGGGAATGTGAAACCAACAATTTATTTAACGTAAATTAAATCAATTAGATTGGTAAGGAACATAAGTAGCCATACATGAAACACAATAGCATAATGATATTTTCATTAATTGAAGAAGTTAGATTGTGTAACTAACATTAATGTTATTAAGAACACAAATTATTTATATCCATCTTAGAGATCTCAAAGAAAAAAGAGGGAATCCCCCTTATATTAGACTGAAGTATGCCAGACAAAAATACTTATAAAGAAATATATTATCACAATTAGGTGATACAAAATTGTGCAATTACACAGTTAAATTAAGTACACCAACCATATGTGGTAGGCGAAGTAAAATGAAGGTTGAAGTTCAGGCACTCATTCCTAAAGGAAACTCAATTACCAAGCAAGATTCGTGACTATGCTAAGATAAACAACTTCAGAAGTTGCACATTTCCACAATAATATTCCAACCATATTTCCTTAAGAATTTAATGTAACAAATGATCCAAAAGAAAAAATTTGTGCAACATGTGAACACTTAACCAAAAGTTGTGCTTACATAATTAATTCCATAAATTACAATGAAGCAAAAGCGTTAATTCAATAAATTATGATATAGAAAAGTATTCACAAAAAAGAGTCAAGGCATCGGTAAAGCAAAATACCAATGGTTGTTATTACAGACAATGGTACAACATCATTTCCTATGATTGTCAAAATAGTAAGCTAAGTGGAGACCAGAAAACAAAATTTAAAAATAAAACCCAAGTGGATTATAGTAACCACGATTTGTATCTTAATAAGAAATATTGCTATTTTATAGACTATAAATTAAATTAAGTACATTATAAGAACAAGGGAAACCTAACAAGTTCTAGGGTGTCTTGTGAGGGTGAAATTAACCCCAATATAACAATTAACATTTTTACAGTGGCTCCATCCAACTGAAGCATGTCGAGAAACGTATAAAAATAAATAAAGATGAGAACTGCTACATAACATTAATCTTTAGGCTAGTGCCATGTGAGGAGGGTGTGTCGATCTGAAAGAGGAAGATGGAGCTAAAGCACCTACCTTCAAAACCTTAAGCTTTGTCAAATTCCCTAAGGGTTATCCAAATTCTCCAAAATTACTTAAAGGGGAAATACTTGGCCCAGTTAGGGTCGTGAAGTGAACTTAGCTCAAAATATTATAGGAGTTGTATATAAAAATAAACAAGAAAAAATTACCTCACCTATAAATAGTTGGTTAGCATTCCCAAAACCCTCAGGCTTGCCTATGCAAGAAAAGCCAAGGTAAATTATATAGAATGTTGCGGCTAGAATTTGCTCATAACAAACTATAAGAACACAAGTAAAATGTAAGGAATGCATAATAAATATATCTTCCATATGCATCATAACCAAAGGGGTAGAAATATTAGTAGTCTAACATATGGAATTGAACATGGGTGTGGGGTGAGGATTTTTACCTAGGCCACCAAATGAGAGAGCCAACCCAACTCTACTTTTCATGACCTTTGTGCATCAGAGGAACCAGTGGCTTCATAAATAACACCCATCTTGCAAAATATATAAGCAAAAATGTTGACCAAGAAAGAGAAAATTCCAAGGTAAACACAACATCACCGTTATGGCTGATAATGTCAAGTAAACACCGAGAGAAGACTTATAGATTGTTTCCTATTCAAAAATAAGGTAATCAACCTATGGTTTGCAAGTTTTAAGTTAGATGAAGATGGTAGAGTAGTGATGTTGTCTATGTAAGCATACAAATTAAATTTGGAACTCAAAAAACTATAATAGTAAAATAGAGACTCACCATAACGAGTAGAAGATGAACCCTCTTTGAATATCACACCATCCAAAAATGATCACAAGGTAATACTAGAGGTAACACTTAAACCCATGTAGGGTTTCTTCCAATTTGTTGAGCAACACTTAGCGGCATCACTGAAAAGTAAATAAAACCAAAAATCCGAGAGAGGGAAATGAAAAGGTATTAGGGTTAGAATAGGAATAATCACCACTGTCCGATGCCCAAGAATTCATAGCCACCATTCCTAGGTTCTAGTACAAATGGCATGTGAAGGTCACATGCATATGATCGGGTGGCTATTTCCCATTAGGCTAGGTGGCTAGGAGGACCGAGCATGAAGTTAAAAACAAATTAAATGAGATAACAGAGTACAACATCATTTACCATACACAAAACTCAATAAATACAAAACAACTCGCTCCCACAAATGTCATCCTTGAAAATAGTAGTTGGGGATGCGGCGACGCACTAATGTCACCTCTTATAAAAATATCAAAGCCAATAGTTGATCCGAATAGAAAATGGTATCAACCCATGGTATTCATCCGCCCATGTTATTCATTCACCCATGGTATTGTAAGTGGCATCCACCCATGTTATTGTAAGTGACATCCACCCATGGTATTTTCCCATGGTATTGTAACATCCACCCATGGTATTTTCCCATGGTATTGTAACATCCACCCATGGTATTCATTCACCCATGGAATTGACCCATCGTATTGTAACTAAAAAATACTATAAGTAACAAGTCGCATTTTGTAAAAGGATTGATTTGGATCTCGGGGGGAGGCCCCCAAGATCTAAAAAATTAAAATGGATCTTAGGGGTAGACCCCCAAGATCTGAAAATTTGCAATGCCAGAAAGAAAATGAAAGAACACACAGTAAATAAAACCACAAAGAAACTTTTTATTAAAGCAAAGAATAACTCTAAAAGCTACATTGTGGTGAACAAACTTTTCTTTTACAAAATGTGACTTGTTACTTATAGTATTTTTCAGTTACAATACCACGGGTCAATTCCATGGGTGAATGAATACCATGGGTGGATGTCACTTACAATACCATGGGTAAATTCCATGGGTGGATGAATAACATGGGTGGATAAATACCATGGGTTGATGACATTTCCCATTTGGATCATCCTCCCTCCTTAAGAAGCAATGATCCCCATTGCGTGAAGTTCTCTCCTATGAAGCCTTTGTTGAATATGAAGAGCCAATGAAGAGAAGGGTTTTATGTGGTTAACCCATAACCATGATGAACGAAGATCTGAGGATAGAGATACTCTGTAATTCTTATGACCAAATGTGATACTAACAGTGTGCGGCCTAGTAAATGGACTTCAATGAAGTGTGGGTTTGTGGATGACCCATAACCATGATGAACAAAGATCCGAGGACAGAGATACCTTGTAATTCTTATGACCAACTGTGATACTGACAATGTGCGGCCTAGCAAATGGACTTCGATAAATTTTCGGTTTGTGGATGACCCATAACCATGAAAAATGAAGATCCGAGGATAGAGATACCTTGGAATGCTTGTGACCAACTGTGATGCTAACAGTTTGCGACCTAGCAAATGGACTTTGATGACAAGGATTTTGTGTGGTTGACACATAACTGTGATGTTGGTTGTTGATGAAGTAGCAAGTGCCTACATAGCATGAGGTGCGAGGCCACGTCTCCAAAGAACCCAAGCCGAATGTTGCTATGATGAAAGTGACGAATGTGAAGCAGGTGCCCACTAAAGCGGGGTCGAATAACACGTCTCTAAAGGGAACCCACTCCAAATGCTGCTCCAGAATTAAAATGGACATAACTCGGTCAATATAACTTAGAATATTTATTATAACTTGTTTTTGGAAACAGAAGGATCATTTTGTATCTTCTCATGTGTTGGAAATCCTTATTTGGACACTTTAGAATCTCAAATTTGCGTTGCAACTTTTCCACCATCACAAAAGTTCTGAAAAAAAAAATAGTTGATTTTAAATCAACGATATCTCCCACATCCGAACTCCGATTCAACCCATTTTTTTTTAAATTGAGCAATTTTTTGAAAGGAGCTTAGATATACAATCAATTTTCTG
The DNA here is from genome assembly GCA_000404065.3 of Pinus taeda. Taxonomy (NCBI): domain Eukaryota; kingdom Viridiplantae; phylum Streptophyta; class Pinopsida; order Pinales; family Pinaceae; genus Pinus; species Pinus taeda. The sequence continues at coordinate 14,756 of APFE031283657.1, read as the reverse complement.
AAATTTTACACCAAAATTGCATAAAAATATAGGAGAACCGTCGTTCATGAATTGTCGTCAGAAACATTTTTGCAACATAGTTGATTTTAAATTAGCGATATCTCCCTCATCCGAACTCCGATTAGGCCGAATTTTTTTTTTGTATTTGGGTATTTTTTCACAAGGAATCCAAATCTATTATTGTTTTCTGTAAATTTTGCACCAAAAAGTTCATATCTGATCTACAAAATTGTCGCCCAAAAACACTCCTGCAAAAAGATGAAAAAAAAGAAAATTTCTTCCCGCTTGGCCCAAGAAAATGCTCTGTGGAAAACGTAGCACATGCCTGAATTTTGTTGAATATTGCTGCAAAATTTGAAATTTAAATATGAATCAAACCCTCATTCCCATGGAATCATAACTTGCTTTGATACCACTGGTCCGGATCTTGGGGGCAAGCCCTCAAGATCTAAAAAATTGAAATGGATCTTGGGGGGAGGCCCCCAAGATCTAAAAAATTGCAATGCCAGAAAGAAAATGAGAGAACACAAAATAAAACCACAAAGAAACTTTTTATTAAAATGAAAAATAACTCCAAAAGCTACATTGTGGCGGACAAATTGTCCTTTTACAAAATGCGGCTTGTTACTTATAGTATTTTTTAAGTTACAATACCACGGGTCAATTCCATGGGTGAATGAATACCATGAGTGGATGTCACAATACCATAGGCAAATACCATATGTGAATGAATACCATGGGTGGATGTCACTTACAATACCATGGGTGGATGCCACTTACAATACCATGGGTAAATTCCATGGCTGGATTGTTGTATATCAAAACCGGAAATATTATGATAATAGAAATAACCCAAGAATAACAAGATAGAAATAGATAGAAATGCTTCTTTATTATCA
>APFE031283657.1:0-12802 GCA_000404065.3 Pinus taeda | reverse complement strand
ACCACCTTATTTATTACTATGGCCCATCCCATTATTATATTATTACCTTGGGTACCTCCCTCGGTACCCCATATTACCCCCCCTAGGTATATAACATGGATGAATACCATGGGTTGATGCCATTTTCCATTCGGATCAATAGTTAACTTAGCAAATTGATAAAAAATTTAGAATACGGTCTGGATTAATAGGTTGGAGGTGATACTATATGTCATTGTTGCAGGAAATTAAATAATAAACAAAAAAATTAGTATAAATACACTCAAAATTTTAATAAAATTTATGTCGTGGCCGATGTATTGAAAGAAGATGACGTCTGAAAATTTGGCACAACAAACAATAGTAAGGAGAGTGGCATTGGCAATACAAAATGTTGCACAACAAAAATACAACAAAGTGTCACGCAACATGGTCTTTGTAGGTTGAGAGTCATTGCGATTGATATGAACTTAAACAAGAACACAACAAATCACAGATATAACCATAAATACAGATATGCAGCAAAAATAACACTTTATTTCATTAATATCAAATACTGAAATATGCTTACAAACAGAATGGAAATAAACTCGCTCGGGTGATGGTAGCTTATCTCTAAGAAGAGATGTGGCGGTTACATGCCTATGAACTATGTTACAATGAGGCTCAAGGGCCTATTTATTATTGAACAACAAGGGAAAACCCTAACCCCACGAGATAGAACGCCAAGATTTTGTGGGCCCCGTTGGGATTAGTTGGGCAGCCAAATTCTCGGGGTTGTAACTTGGTCATATTATCTCCGTTTAGCACATATGATACCTTGTTGGAAAGATCTCTTCAAGTAATATAGGATTTGTGGCAGGCCCTTGCCAATGACTATGGGCTTGTTGCGGACCTAAAAAAATCACGTTTAAAGGGTCAAGATTGCTCCAGAAGTTTAAGACTCGAAAAAAAGCTAAAACTAGTAAATGTTACATAAACAAGGAAACAGATAAAACCGACTTGAGGTTTGGGTGGAATAGGCGGTTGGCCACTAATATTCACCTGGATCAATCCTCCCTAATTATGAAGCAATGGTCCCCATTACATGTATAGCCTCCACAAGGTGAGGAAATTTCTATTAAACCTAGCCCCTGGTGGACCACTTGCCTTGGTGAAGGAGTTAGCCTGCTTTGACAACTCAATATAGATGGATCCTCTGTTGGTGAGTGTTATTGATTTGTGTATCCATGATCTGATTAGTTGTGGCATGTTCCATACAATTTGGGTTTAGCTTTGTATGTGTGAGTTGTTCTGTAATGTCATGTGTCCAACAATGGTGGAAAGTATGGCCAAAGGTGGTCTACATTGAACATTTGGTGAAGACTAAGAAACAGTGAAATGTTAAGATCAAAGGCATTGTCCCCTATAGCCTTGGTGATGGTGTATGATCCATATCGAAGCGTACGAAGCTTATGGTGGGGTCTAACAAGGTGCTCCTTCTGCAAATATAACCAAACTTTTTCACCCACCTAAACTTGTGCAGAACCCGATGCTAATCATGGTGTTTCTTGTACTTAGCATTAGAAATGTCCAATATATCATGGACCTACTGGCGGATGTGTTGAATGTGCTCAATGAAGTTGTTAGCCCTGTTGGCTTCGGACTGGACATGAGATAAATCTTCCTGTGTAGTGCAAATGGTATGGGCACATCAATAGGACATAATGGATGAAATCCCAACCCTACCTGAAAGGGGTTGTGGCCCGTTGAGTTGTGGAGAGCTCTGTTGTAGCTATGCTGGACATGGGGGAATATTCCATCCCATGTGCATGGATGCTTCGAGTTATACATTCACAGAATGTGTACGATCATCATGTTGATGACCTATGTTTAGCTGTCAGTTTGGGGATGGAAAGTTGTGGACTTAGTAAGTTTGGTATCCAACAGCGACTAGAGACTCCACCAAAATGCACATAGGAATCTATTGTCCTGATCTAAGACAATAGACTGTGGGATCCCAAAGTTTACCCACACTCGCTCAAAAAATAGCTTAGTAGTGGTCTGTGTTGTGATACTCGTCTTGCAGGCTGCCATAATGGCCATCTTAAAGAATCTGTCGATGACCACGAAAACTTAGTCTTTGTCATAATTAATAGAAGGAAGGCCCACCATGTAATCCATGGAGATGGATTCCCAAGGTCGACTAGGAGTAGGCAGAGAAGTATATAGGCCTTTATTCTTGATGGTTAGTTTAGAAATGACACAGGAAGTGCAGGATTTAATGTACCTCCCAACATCTTGATGAAGGTTTGGGCAATCAAATTATTTCTGTAGTACTTCCATTGTTTTCTCTACTCCAAAATGTCTAGCAAATTGACTGTAGTGTGCCTCCCAAATCATCTTGGCATGCTCACTTGAAGGAACACAGATGTGTCCCAAGTGGCAAAACAGTGCATCTTGGAGGTGAAAATTTGGAACTTTCTTACCTTCTAGGAGTGCCAGTTATGTGTTTCCAAATTCTGGATCGATCTTGTAAATATGTGGCCACCCTGAAGTCTTATGCCCAGAGGAGTCGAGCATAGTGATCAACGCCATGACTAGTGATTAGCTGAGGCAGTCTGCAACATTATTGGTGTTTCCCTTCTTATTCTTAATTTTAAAATGGAATTGTTGCAAGTATGTGGACTATTTTTTATGGCGATCATTATGCAACTTCCCTTGTGTTTGTATGAACTTCAGGGGTTGGTGGTCTATGTGGATGATCGTTTTCTTCCCCAAAATGTAATGCTTCCATTGATGGCAGGCTTGCACAAGGGAATGCATTTCTTTGTCATAGGTGGGATACTTTCGAACTGTGTTTGAAAGTGTCTCACTGTGGTAAGCCAGTAGATGCTCATGTTGAGTAAGAACTGCACCAATACTATAGTCAGAGGCATTTGTCTCAATCTCAAATGATTGTTACAGGTTTGGTAATGTGATCACTAGTTCATAGTAGAGGCGTTGCATCAACTCAAAAAATGCCTTATGTTGGGTTTCAGAACAAAAGAAATTTGCTTTCACTCTACCCTAGGTGAATTAATTTAAAGGCCAAGTGATATGAGAGAACCCCAACATGAACCTGAGGTAGAAATTGGAAAGGCCCAGAAAGTTGCACAGCTGTGTTAGAGTGGTTGGGCTAGCCAATTCCAAATGACTTGTACCTTTGATGGGTTCACATGCATAGCCTGAACATCAATGATGTACCCCACATATTGAACCTGGGTCATGCCAAAAGTTCATTTCTCCAAATTGGCACACATCTTGTGTTGTCATAACGTTTGGAGGACCTATCGAATATGGTGTAGGCGCTCTTCCCAAGTCTGGCTAAATATCAAGATGTCATCTAAATACACCATCATGAATTCATTAGTGAAGGGTTGTAATATTTAATCCATAAGCATCATGAAGGTTGTGGGGGCATTCGTCAACCCGAAAGGAATGATCAACCATTCAAAAAGGCCCTTCTTGGATGTGAAGTAATTCTTCCACACATCGGAGGGTTTGATAGGCACCTGGTGATAACCAAACTTCAAGTCAATCTTACTAAAATAGTTGGCCCCCTTGAGTTGGTCCAAAAGGTCATCAATTTGTGGGATTGCGTAGCTATTCCAAACATTGATATTGTTTAGTGCCCAATAGTCAATACAGAGTCTCCAGGTCCCACCCTTCTTTTGTACCAATACAATCAGCTCCCACTGGGTGATAAGCTTGGCATGATGTGCCCTTTCTGCAACTGCTATTGAATCTGCCTCTTGATCTCATTGTTCTCCAAAACAGAGCCTCGATAGATCGGTCCATTGGGTAGCGGCACACCCAAGGTCAATTCGATGGAGTGCTTGATCTGACAGTGCAGAGGTACCCCCTTAGATGATACAAAAACTTTCATGTACTCCTCAACAACCTTGTCCATTTGTTGTTGTTTTGTGGAGGATCCCTATTTGGAAGTGATGGCCACAATCTTCCTTTTTCCCCAAGGGCGAATCATAAGGAAAAAAAATTCCTGGTTTATGAAATGATCTTACTGCATTGTTTTGTAGAGATCAAAGAGATGGTGGTAGGTGGGCTACCTTCGGTATCCTGTACAACTTATTGCCCAAAGTAATAATCACTGAGTAAGGTCTAGACTCATATACAATATGTCGCTTCCACAAGTATGGTTATCCTACTAATACATCACAAAATTCAAGAGGAGCAACATCACATAGTACCTCATCCATGAAGGGCTTGATGTTATAGGGAAGGCAGCATTGCTAGTTGATGCAAAGATCTCATCCTTGGTGAAGCCACCCGATGGTGTACAGTAGTGGATTTGATGTAATCAATAAACTCAACCATTTCATGACCTATTTTGAAAGGAGGTTCTTTTGTCTCTTGATGTCGATAATGAACTGCAGCGGTGAACCCTTCACCCACATCTGTGAGTGGAAGAGGTGTTCCCCCTCCTATGGATCTTTAGGCTTGTTCTTCTAGATCTTAGTAGTGGCGACAATGGAACTAGGCTCCGTGTCAATGATCTTCTTCCCTTTTTCATTCCCCTTGTTAGGTTTTGACTAAGAGTCGGAACATGTGTCTGATTCAAAAGCCTTCAACTCGATCACTAGTGACTACTTGGCCCGACACTCACTTGTGTTGTGAGTGGAGCTCTTATGGAACTCACACAATTTTCTTGTTTCCTTCTTTGTGTTCAGGGTGTTTTTCTTTGCTTGTCGCTTCAGTGGATTTTCCTAGGTCGCCTTGCCTTGTCTTTTTCCTTTTCTCTATGGTTTGGGGGTGCCTTTCCCTTTCTTCGGATTCACAAATCCAAAGTCTCGCTTCTTCTATTTAAAATTTTTCTCAATATTGACAACGTATCTGTCCAGGAACTATATCTTGTCCAGGATGTATCTGTGTAGACATTCGCAGTACTTGAGTACCAAATGTTGCTTAGAATCCTTGATACCCAACTTCGTGCGAATGGTATGAAAAACATTGATAAAATTTTGCACGTCTTTATCCCTTCCCTACGGCAGCGTGGTCCACTTTATGTATTTATCCTCATAGCTCCCAACAGATTAGTACTACTCCTTGATGACGTCCCAGAACGAATTCCAAGTGGGTGCAGTTGAAAATAGTAAGGGTGTACTTTCATCCTTCTTATCATAGTAGGTTTTCCACTAGTTCTTGATGTGGGGGGCGACTTTGAGATGTGAAAAAGTAATCTTTTCCTGGTTGGAAAAATCATTAATAGAAAAATATTCATCTAGAAAATTTAACCATTTATCTATGGCATCCACATCTATCTAACCTTCAAATATGGGGATGTCAAAGTTAAATTGTAGCTTAAAGAGTGTGGCACTTACAGAGTGGTTGTTGGAAGAAGATGTGTCACCTTTGGTTAGTCGCTGAAGGATCGGGGAAAAGTTTTTCATCATCCCATTCCTCTGTCGCTCAAGGGCTTCTTCAAGCAAGATTTTGAAAGGATATCCTGCCCCCTCATCTTTCTTCTCTTCCACCATGGGAGGTGTTGGGTCTTGAAAATGTCATTCATTTCTATGACACTTTCACTATTATGTCCATTATATCACCTCCATTTCACCTCCATTTCATTACTATGTCACCACATTCATCCCACTTTCATTATCATTAGGCCACATTTATGTTTTTCCAATCTTTAGTAATTCTAAGCCTTTTAAGTGAATTTGAGGTTAAAAATTAGAAAATAATATACATATGTTTATACCTAACAAGTGGGTTGAGATTGTTCACATGTGTAGGTTGAAAGGAGGCTTCTAGAAGACCCTTATGTGGAACTCTAAGGCCAAATTCGAAGTTGAGTGGAAAGAATCATGGGATCATGATGATATGTGTCACATCTTCTAATTGTATTGTAACTCTAAGAAGACATGTGTCTTATCAGTTCCTATTTTGATTAAGACTCAGAGGTAGAGGGAGAGATTCATGGACTCTCATTAATGAGATGACTTCTCATCTTTTTGTATAAATAGGAGATCTCTCTTCTTCATTAGTTAGCTCTTAAGTCTTAGCTTGTCAGTTTTTAAGCTTGTTAAGCTTGTGAGATGGTTTTGGAAAGCTTTGAAGAGCTTTGTTGTACTTTGTGATTTTGAAGAATTTGAATAAAGCTTTGATGTTCTCAACATGGAAGGAGATGTGAAGTAGATGTCATGGAGCATATTAGAATGTAAGGTAGAGTAGATTTCATTTTATAATTTTGCTTTGATTTCATTATGTCATTTGATTGCTTTCAAGTTTGATAGATTAGATTTTCCATTCATGGAATTTTAATTCATATAAGTGTGTTCAATTGATTGATTGTAAATTAGTTTTTTTTTACATGTTTTTGCATCAAATAGTGACATGAGATTTGCCTCTCTGCTGACTTTGTTTTTTTTTAACTTTTCAATTTCAGTTATGCTTTGATTTCAGTCTTATTTATTTGCTTTGTCAGTTAGTTTAGATATCAAATTCCTCATATCATTAACGATTATCTCCGAAAGCCATAGATAGACTAACTGGCGAGGAACCGGATTATGAATATTGTGATTTGATTTTAGTTTTACTTTTCTGCAATTAGATATCAGATTGCTCATGTCATTGACGATTATCTCCGAAAGCCATAGCTAGACTAACTGACGAGGAATCGGATTATGAATGTTGTGATTTGATTTTAGTTTTACTTTTCTTCAATTAGATATTAGATTGCTCATGTCATTGACGATTATCTCTGAAAGCCATAGCTAGACTAACTGGCGAGGAATCGAACAATGAATGATGTGATTTGATTTTACTTTTATTAGTTTGCAGTTTTTGATTTGTTTAAGTGCAATAGCTTAACTTTTATTTCCGTATTTAGACAAGTAGCAGAGACAGTGATTTCATGATCAATATTTCATCTTTTGTTTAATTTAAGTAGCTGCATATTTACACTTTTATTCAAGTACTGATTTGATCAATAGCATGCTTTCAGATCTTTTGAAGCGCTAAGTTTTGGAAGTTACCATTAGGGACACAAACCTTGTCTTGAAATCTCTACCCATAATTGACCTTTAAAAGTATTCTTAAAACCTTAGAATAGGATTTCCATTTGCATTAGACACTTTAGGAAATCAACAAAAACAAAACCGCAAAACAAAATAAAATCTATAAAACAACGAAGTAAGGAAAAGGTCAACTAAACACATATGGTGCACCACACTTCATTAGTTTACAATACCCGGATTGATAATTTATGTAGAGCAATTTAAGACGTTAAATTGACTAGACATTTTTTTGCGCCGTTGCCGAGGAAGTGTAATTAGGAGACCTTATTTCTTACATCTAAAAAAAATTAATAATTCTTGAGTATGCTCTCCTCTTGCACTTTGTGTGATCTAGAGAATCAGAAAAAAGAATTAGTTGATTCAAAAAAAAAAAAAAAACCAACTGCTTTGATAGGTTCAAATTGTCCAAGATTGACTGGTTATGGTCTATAGTGGTGCTCAAAACACTGTATCCTGTTTTAATAAGATTTTGCAACTTAGCTGTAGAATGTGGCCTGATTCCGTAGCTAGTTGAGAATTCCGCAGCTAGTTTCAAGGTTTAGCAGGTTACAGGCATCCAATGAAGAAACCAACCACATGAGCATCTCTAGAATTGTCCCGACATGGATCCTATCCTAGTCACCCAGCCTAGATTGATAAAAAAATTAGCTTAAGACCTCAGTCAAAGTCTTGTTTTTAACATGTTTTACTGGAAGTTTTTGATGCCTGAAATTGAAAATCATTAATCCTTCTTATAAAAATTTACAATTTCAGAGAAAAAAAGGGGGAAACAATTTATGGCTATCTTGAATCCTAGCTTTCACTGTGGCTTAGGTAGGAAAATTTGCATTCCTGTTTGAAGCCTTGGCCCTGAAACAAACCTGCAAAATCATAAAAAAAAATGCATTTAGAAGTGAGTTTATATCATAACGATGGTGGAATATGCATTGGAAGCTTACATAGTCTAATCGCAAGATCTGATCCCAAACAAAATCCATGACTTTGAAATCGAGACAAAGTGCTGGCAGCTGCAACCTTCATATGTTGAAGGGATCTCGCCCGCGACCAAATTCCAAATTGCAATTGGAGATGTTTAAATTCTAGAGAACATGGGATATTTAAATAAGGGCTATATCAAAGAAGAAATTTACAAACTGCATTGCCTGTATAGACCGTACAAATGTTGCCCAATATGCATATGAATTAATTGCAATAAGCCGACAGCTGAATGCTTTGGGCTTGATAGATGTGCCAAAAATTGATTCGAATAGTAGTTTAGCTGAAGCTCCAGACAATGGGTGATACGATTACTTGGTTCTGCTATTCATAATAACAACAAATGACTCAAACATATGCGGAAGAAGAAATCAATTTTACAACCGAATGCAGAACAGTAAACATATTAACTTAGAAAAACGTAAACAGAGAAAAACGTCAAACTTTGAGAGCACAATTTGGCCAAACAGAGATGAATTTGAACAAAATAAAACATGGGTTTTTTTCTAGTAGGGTCAATTAGATAACCCAGAAACAGTTTTTAGAAATTCGTGGCGGTTTGGGAGCTATCATTGGTTCTTTGGAGCACATTTTTGCCTGCAGCGTGAAAAAAAAAAAAAAAAAAAACGGAATTTCAATTAAATGAACAGGCTGTGGTGTAATTCGGCGTGCCCGAGGAAGAGAATTCTAATTAGGAATCAACTATGTGCTAGTATTCAATCTTAATTACACGTCTTTAATGACTTACAGTCCCATGCAACCTCCGTGATTGTGCTTCAGTTTCACGATCGACAGCAAAGACATGTCCAAAAATCATATGACTCTGTTTTAACTCCATTACGTGAACCAAGCTTTGCACAAGTAAAGGATTGGATTCTTGTGAATCGTAACCTAATTGAATACGTCTCTCTCTCATTAAAATTCTCGTTTTCTACTCCCGCAGTTTTTCTCATGAGCTCAAACCACTCGGAATCCTTTCAGTCTTGCGGTTCTGTTCATGAGGGATACTTTGCCTCCACACAGTCTTTCCTTTCATATGAATCTTCTTACTTCGTAAACCCTTCTTAACACAACCTCTTTGCATACACAATCACCTTGTTTTCACATAAGTCTACGCATATATTCACTATGTCTTCACATACTCTGTACATACAATTGCTTTAGTCACAGTCCTCTGCTTCCATATACATTTTCACTCCATTTCTCAGACAGTAAAGGGAATTCTGAAGAGTAGCTGAGAATAAAAATGATGGGGCTCATTGGGAGAGCTAAATCAGTTGAACACACTTGGACTTAGACTTTCTTTAGCTAGATCAAATGGACCATCAGGGCCACGCTGCAAAACTATGCATTGTTTTTCTATCCACTCTTCGCAACGTGACGATGGCAATCCTGTGCTATCGACAATTCTTTCCAGCCCCGTATGATTTAGATGGTACTTTCAAATTCTGAAAATGTGAATGAGGTAGAAAAAATTGGCCAATTCGGATGATCATCCATATTTTATAATGAACATGGCACAGACAATAGAAAATAGAAGCATGACAACAAAGGGAAATGGGTTGTTTTATGATTTAGAAACTAGAAGGAGTGGAGGTTTTATCATGATGTGTCTTCAGTTGTTTATCAAACTATAAGTTGAAGCTTTGTTGCTCATTTTCCTTAGCAGTCTTGTGTATTTCAGAAGTTTGATATAACTGCTACAACAGTGTAATCCTCGAAGTTTAGTCCTGAAAATAAGTTATGATAATCCTAATACACTTAAAGGCTCAATAAGTATTATCTTGTTTGTTTTTCAAGTGAGATTTTGGGTCTGTTTGCATGCTAATTTTGGGCTGATCTGAATCATATCAAAGTCTGGTGCATTATAATGGTATTCTTGAATTGATCTTGAAAATAATCTATCATATATGCATACTAGCTCTTGCATATTTGCACTCTTGCATAAGCATCTTTTTGATAGTCGAAGTGCTCTAAAATTGTTCCTGTGCCTAATTTCTCAGTAATCAAAAGATTAAATTCATCTTCAAGGTTTATGATTCAGAAGGCAGTAGGAAAGTGACACTTCGGGTATATCTTAAAAAAAAAAAAATATGAGCAGCGAAAGAGTTGGTACCCTGATGTTCCATTTCTATCGTTGAAACTGTTTTGCTTCATATGCCACTACCATTCACAGAGTTTCTACATGTAGACAATAAAGGAAATAATTTAAATTAGAAAATTGATGGTTGACTGTCTTTTAGCTGTGGAATGCAGCCACTTTCCACAGCTGATTCAACTTTCCGCAGTTGTTTTTGTTAAACTCTAGGTTGCAGGTGTCATTAAGCAAAACAAGCCACATCGGTAGCTAGGAAAATGTCAGTATATGAATAATGTCCTATTCATTTGATCGAATTCAATGAAAAAGACCCCGGTCAAAGAGAAGTCAAGTTGTGTGTTATCACTAAGTCGCCACACTAAGTCACTGCATGTCAAGAAAAAAATAATAATTTTGAATCAATGAAATGAATAAGTTATTTGCTCACTTTTCTGAAGGTATTGATTAATTTTGGACTGATGATGAAAGATGAATGGCTAACTTTGTATTCAAGATTTTTAGCTACAGAAACCGTGCACATTCTACAGCTGAACTCCAATTCCACAGCTGAAAAACCTCATTGTTCAAATCAGCCTAACTTTCTCATGCAAAATCAGATTTTGATGATTCAAGTATCGTTGGAAATATCTCAACAAGATCTACACAATGAGAAATCCATTATTAGAGTTTGAAACGGTAAATAATGAAATAAATTGCTGAAAAGAAGCAACATCAAATTGAGGCACTAATTCCAAATCAGGTATAAATTCTTTTGATTTTTCTTTTGAGAACTTGTTTAATTAATACAAATTCTTAGTTTTGTGTGTAAATATCATAACTAGAGAGATTGATCACCTCTCTCATTTAATAATCTTACATTCCATTGTAGAAGAAGTATTATTTTTTTGCGGGTTCCAGGGGGAAGGATAAATGACTACAAGAGAATGGTGTCTCTCTAAGAGACCAATTTGTTTCATAAGAGGATGATCAACAACAAAGAGGAAATATGTTGATGCAAAATCAGATCCAAACACTTGAAAAACTTTTAGATACTATTGTCTCTATCACATCCATATCTCATAATAAACCATTCATTTCATTTTCCTCCATATTTTCCATTTACATTCACATACACTTTCCATCTCTTTTTGTCCATTCATAACCCACAAATAAAAACAAGAGGCTCATTAACATGCTTATTGCACATTACCATTTCTGTTCTCCATTGCCATCTTCCATTTTCATCTTCCATTTTTTATCATTTTCATTCCGCAAATAAGCCCTGCTTCAATGCAAATTATTGAGTCCATAGTCCTTTGAGTCTAAATTCTTTGTAAAAACACCTTGAAACTTGCATGCCTTAATGGCAAGTCCTCACGCTGACAAACAATGGAAATACATTAATGTCCCTTGTTCATCAGATCTTCTAGGTGACTCGACATCAAAAAATTCATTCGTACCTAGCAAGATGTGTTTGGGCATCTTGACTCTCATTGTCATCAATGGTGAGAGTTCTCGTGTTGATTAGTGGTATCCATTAATGGCCACTAAGCCAACAGTTTCCTACTATGTTCGACATCAGAACATCTTTTCACATAGTAGGAATTGTGCCAACGAGTTTTGAAGACATGAAGACTATTATTTTCAATATTTTGGAGCAGATTCAACGAGTTTTAGTAGAAGCAATAAAAAGTCACCTTATCTCTTTATCATGACTCCTCTTGTTCAGCCACTTGAAGAAGAAGAATATGATCAGAATTTTGCAGCCACCACACATACAACTCATCCATTCCAAAGGGTAAGTTAAGGTACGTCATTTTCTAACTTTTGACCATAGAATTCCATAAAAAGCTAGAATGATAATTGTTGGAAAAACATTTCTCTTCCTCATTTCATATAATTGCCAATACCATCAGTTGGGGGGGGGAATACATTCATGTTCATATCATATTCAGGAGCCCACATACTTCCAACATATATTAACCATTACATTGTTATTATGAGCATACAATGGCTTTTCAAAAAGTGCTTAAATGATAAATTGGATACAAACAAAATCATGGTTGTCACACAAGAACCAACCATCATGCAATCCAATAAAGATATACTTTGCAACAATAATCAAAATATCATTATGCAAAGTTCAAAGATCAAAATAGAATGCAACAACAACAACAAAAAAAATTGTTTGTAACACAAGAACCAACCATGTTGCGTTCAAAGATCAAAATAGAATGCAACAACAAAAAAAATAAAATTGGTTGCAACACAAGAACCAACCATGTTGCTATTCAAGTAAAACACTTTGCAAAAATATGAAGTTATCAAATGATATCATGCAAAGTTAAGCCAAAGCTCAAGGATCAAAATAGTTAATGTAATATATATTGCATGAGGACATGCAATAACTTCAATTGGGGGGTATTTTGGGTCTTGAAAATGTCATTCATTTCTATGACACTTTCACTATTATGTCCATTATATCACCTCCATTTCACCTCCATTTCACTACTATGTCACCACATTCATCCCACTTTCATTATCATTGGGCCACATTTATGTTTTTCCAATCTTTATTAATTCTAAGCCTTTTAAGTAAATTTGTGGTTAAAAATTAGGAAATAATGTGCATAAGCTTATACCTAACCAATGGGTTGAGATTGTTGACATGTGTAGGTTGAAAGGAGGCTTCTAGAAGACCCTTATGTGGCAC
>APFE031283652.1:0-15158 GCA_000404065.3 Pinus taeda | reverse complement strand
TCATTTTCTCCGGGAACAAGTGCTTGAACAGAAGGTCAAGTTGGAGTACGTTCCTTCTAAGGAACAAGTTGCTAATATCCTCACCAAACCATTGCCCAGGGACACTTTTGAATACCTCAGGAAAAAGCTGGGGGTTGTTGATGCATCATCTTATTGCTGAACCTCTTCTGGTTGATGGTACAGGTTCAGGGGGAGTATATAATGCATTGTTGGCATTATGGAGCATGTGCAGAAAGAGATCTTGGAAGTAGCTGCAATATGTCTCTATCTCTTTCATGGTGGATTATGGTTCTTCGTTGCAGATCTGGTTCATATTCAGGGGGAGCATGTTCTTAGGGGGAGCATAACCCTTTGCCCTTGATGTCAAAGGGGCAGAATGAAGCTGAAGTTTTGAGGTTGCCATCAAGTCCAAAGGGGGAGATTGTTGGCATTATGGTTCTGGTTTGATTATATGTTTCAGATGTTGTACTTGATGGCAACACCCATGGCATGGCTCTCATTTTTGATGAAAAATAAAGAAGTACGCAGGAGAACAGTTCAGGAGGTGCGTACCCGCAGCCATACCGTGCAGGGACCGCGTCCAAATACGCGGGTCACCCATTCATGGGGTGCGTACCCCAGTGCACACATTCCAAGGAAGTTAAGCGCCCACCCGTGGGGTTTCTCAGTGCTATTTAGCCAACAGTATTAGGTTATCATGGTTTTGGCCCGCGGTATTGATTATATTATTATTATTATTGAGCCCCATGATCCTTGATTTGAGGAAGAGCTAGCCTATATAAAGCAAAGGAGATCATTTGGCTTGTGCATCTTCTGTGTCTTTGAATATCTTAAGATCTGATCTATTAGGTTCTCGGTTCTTAAAAGATTGATTTATAAAGGAGAAGTCAGAAGCGAATTGGCGAAAGGTGATCTCTTGAGCACAAGTTCAGATCTGAGCATCTGAGGTTATTTCAGCCCTAGTCCAAGGTACGCAGAGGCACCGAAGGTTCTGTGCATGGGTACACAGAGGCGCCGAAGGTTCAGTGCGTGGGTACACAGAGGCGCCGAAGGTTCAGTGCGTGGGTACGCAGAGGCGCCGAAGGTTCTGTGCGTGGGTACGCAGAAGCGGCAAAGGCTTAGTGCGTAGGTACGCAGGGCAACAGTGGTTCAGGTGTGTGCTTTCTGTAGCAGCACGCGGCATGATTATTCTTCTGGGTGCGTACTTTCTGAGAAGTACGCGACGCGATACTATTTTTGGGTGCGTACTGTATGCAGTTCAATACAAGGAGCAGAGCGTGGCCACGCAGTCCAGAAGAAGGAGATCTGCGGGTATACGCAGAGAAACAGAAGGTGAACTGCGTAGCAACGCAGGCCAGTGAAAGAAAATCTGCATATCTGTGTTAAGATCTTCTGTTGGTTGAATTTTTCTGTTGGAAAGGTGTTCTGGGTTCTATTCTGTTATTGTTGATCTGGTTATTACAGCTGACTGTATAATTTACATGTACTTCATGATCATTTGATGTATATGGATCTAGTTTGAAAATTTATGAAAAGTGGTACTTGAAAAGAAGTAGGGGGTTGTAGCTCCCTTTCAGGAGAGACTGGAAAACGAGAGAGAGTTGTAGCTCTCAGCAGGTTGCAGCCTGCGTACTGGTAAAGGACTGCACCAGTACAAGACCATTGTAAAAGGAGTTTCTAATTTGAAAGAAGATAGAGACATATTGCAGCAGGTGGTTTTCACCCACATTGGGTTTCCACCTTATATCTGGTGTTCTTTGATGTGACTGTCTGATTTTCTTGTTCATGCTCATTATTTATGGTATTGGTATGAAAAAATAATTCAAAGTATAAATAAGAATGATTCGGTAAAAGAATTAGATAATACTGATTCACCCCCCCTCTCAGTATTATTGTCAACAGTCTCATCATAGGAAACATACATAGCATCCAACACATCCGACAATCGTAGAAGGGGTCGATAAATGTGTCCAAACCAATCATATGCATAGGATACATCTCCCTAACCAATCATTAGGTCCCTCAACCCACATCCTAAGGGAGGAAATTGAAGATCAGCCTCTCTTACCTATCCATAGGTCTCCGAGTCTCTACCTAACAAAGAGATCACAAAATGAGTGTCCCAGACAAAAATGGTCTTCTAGTAAAAACCTAAGGGATCACTTTATGCCTGAGAGTCAAGCTCCCTGACTAGACTCACTAGCCTCCTCACTAATTGACCTAAAGAAGTGACAATATTCTCGATCAATCCATAGGTCTCCTAGTTGCATCTTAAGGAAGATTGTCCGTAATATGATGTTTCACAATCAATGTTCCCTCTCTCTCAAAGAGGGGTTCTCAAAAAATCCAAGTTGTTCTATGAAATATATAAACTTCATATGGGACAATGATTTTTTCAACACAACAACAACCAGCTCATCAGTAGGGACATACTTCATCCTCTCAGCTCTCCCATGGACGATATTCTGGATATAATTATACTTGATTTTAATGTGCTTCAACTTGTCATGAAATATTAGGTTCTTAGAAAGCTTCACACAAGTTTGATTATTATAATATATAATGGTTGATTCCCACACTGGATTAGACAAAATGAAAAATAATTTTCAAAGCCACACAACTTCACAACAAGTTAAACATGCAACTATATACTCATCTTCAACTGTAGTCAAAGGGATTGAAGTTTTCTTTCTACTAGACCATGAAATAATAATGGAGCCCAAACCAAAATAGAATCTAGAAGTTCTCTTCCTATTATTATAGCTTCCATTCTAATCAATATCATTAAATCCATGTAGCTTCCATTCTCCATTAGAAAAATATCTTAGACCATATTCAATGGTACCATGCAAATATCTCAAAATATGTTTTACTACAACCTAGTGCACAGGTCGGGTCTCAACCAAAAATTGGTTCAACATGTTCATAGCATAGGAAATTTTAGTTCTAGTGTTCACAAGATAGTACAATGAGCCAATCAATTTATGATACATCAAGGGATCAATCAAATTAGGGTCACAGTCATGTATCTTCTTCAAATTTGTCACCATCGAAGTATTCATGGACATACAGTCCATCATGCCAAATCTCTAAAGTACATTTATAGTGTATCTAACTTGGATAAAAAATATTCCATCATGATTTTTCCAAATTTCCAATCCCAAATAGTAATGCATGAGACCAAGATTCTTCATCTCGAATTTAGAAACCAACTCCCTATTACACTAGGAAATGAGAACTTCAACCCCTGTTAGAAACAAATCATCTACATACAACACCAACATTAAGGGCTTGCCTTCAACAATTTTAAAGTTTAGTTTTGGATCAACTTTGCTGTTATTCAAGCCAAGAGTCATTGCTATATAGCCGTCAATACAGGAGTAGCATGCTCATACTTCAACTCATACAAGGCTTTCTTCAATTTTCAAACTTACATGTATCTTTATCATGGATGTCAAATCCTTTAGGTTGCTCAATATAGACATCCTCTTCAATGACTCCTTTCAAAAAATCAATTTTGACATCCATTTGATGTAATTTCCAACCTGCAAGAGAAGCAAGAGCAATGACAAATCTAATAGAATCATACCTAGCAATGGGAGAAAACATGCCTTCATATTCCTCTCCCTCTTTCTAGGATAATCCATGAGCCACAAATCTATCTTTGTGCATTTCAACACTTCCATCAGCAGCATGCTTGATTTTGTAGATCTACTTAGAATAGACAACAAAATTTTCTTCAGGTCTTGGCACAATTTCCAAAACATCATTCTTTAATATATATTGATATTCTCCAATCATGGCATCTTTCCAAACCTATTCCTCCTTTGCTTCTTCATAGGTGGATGGCTTCTTCTTATGTAGCAATGATGGTTGTCACATCACTGCTACATAAAAAAAGTACTTCTTCAAGATTCTTATAGTCCAATATTCAATGTGGGAACCTATTTTAAACATAAGTAGTTGTTCTTACAACTTCTCCCCGTAGAAACACTAGTAGTCCATGATCATGAAGCATGGCCTTGGTAGCTTCCATAATGTTCCTATTATTTCTTTCGACAGTTCATTTTTGTTGAGGATAGTAGGGAACTATCATCTCCCTCTTAATTCCAGCATCCTTGTAGAAGTCACTCAACTCCTTGGATACATATTCTACACCATTGTCACACCATAAAGTCTTGATACTTTTTATTGTAGCATTCTCAATCTGTGTTTTTAATTCATAAAACTTTTCAAACACTTGATACTTGGTATTTAAGAGATAAATCCATGTTTTTCTATAGAAATCATCACATAATACTTGTCACCCAAAGTCTTCTCAGACATATGCCCACAAACATCATAGTGCACAAGATATGATATTGCTTTCGATCTATTGTCACTGCCAGTACATCTTCATTTAACATTATTTCCAAGGCACATCCCATGAGAACTCCATCATGATCAAATTCAATTTTTGGTACACCATTAACAAAATATTTCATTCTAGACAATGCTTTATAATGAACATGAGAATAACTTCAATGCCATACACAAAGATCATAGGTGTTTATTAGTGTGGCTTGAGTTGTGTAGTATACTTAGGGGTACCATGGTTCCCTCAATACCATCTATCTAATACCTTAGGCTTATTACATTATTGCTAACTACTTGTGGTCCCTTACATGATACAGGTTAACCACCTTATTTATTACTATGGCCCATATTATCCCCCCTAAGTATTCTACAAATTGAACATCCAAGAAGATGATATAGGCCTCCAATTCGTACACCAGTGACTTTAGCATATTCAAAGGATGCATCCTTTTCCATACTAGAATGTGTCCATCCATGAAAGAAATTTTATATCCTTTGTCTTCAAGAGAAGAAATAGACAACAAATTCTTATTCAAACCAAGAAGATATAAAATATTGTTAATATATACATTACCTCCTAATTTCAATTAGAAGGATGAAAATCCAATCCCTTTGAATTCATATTTTCCATTGTCTCCAAGTTAAACTCTTTGACATATCTTCTTTTCAATGAGGATGACACAGCCTCCAATCATGTTCCTAGAGGCACCATTATCTGCCAGCCATATTTCATCATGACCTACAATGGAACCTATAGAGGTAGAATAGAATGAGTACTTAGAATCAAAATCATTCTTCCTGTGCCTCCTCTTATGATATGGTTCATTTAGATCAGTAGCAGAAACATGATGCTTCTCTCTCCTCATTTTATCCCCATTCCTTTGATAGTCATCCCTTTAATTCCTTTGAGGACAATGATATTGATAGTGACCATATGTTTGGCAATGAAAACATTGAATGTTTGTTAAATAATTTCTATATCTTCAATCTCAAGAGGGGTAAGGAGGTACTGTATATGGAGCATATTCCCTTCTTGGAGCAGGTCTTGAATTTTGTCTTCAACCAGAACTTCTTTGAAATATTCCAATATTAAGGCTTTTGTTCTTGTTACTCCTTGAATTGGCTACAAAAGGTTCTTCACATGGATCTTCAATATTGCCTCTATATTAGAGTCTTGATTGTTCTTTAGTGTAGGCACCCCATAGCTTGTCAAAATTACCTACAGTTTCTCTTCCACAAATGCTTGATGCAAAATAAGCCCACAATCTAGGTAAACTGCCCAAAGCTATAACTAACAATTCTTTTTCAGATACTTCTTATTCAATGGTTTTCAATTCATCTCTTATTTGATAAATTTTGACAAAGCATGATGCCACTGTATCATTCTTTGTCATCTTGATATTGTGAAGTTGATCGCTTAGATTGATGTAGTTGATTGTGTACAAACCAGCAATGGCACCACACATAGCCTTGGAAGATTAATGATCAGCAATATAGGGAATTAAATGATCCTTAAGAAATTCTATAATGATTCATCTTTCCAAGATGACATCTTCTTGAAATTTGTCTTTTCTTGTTTGATCAACTAGTTCTATAAATTTTCCTATAACAATACCCAAGACCTTGTGCCTTGCAACTACTAGGTCAATCCTAGCCTTCCGTGCCCTATAATTAGGAGCTCCTTTAAGATTTTTTTCTTTAAGGAAGAGATTCATGATGAAGATGGGTGATCAAAGATAGAAGGTAGAATCCCAAAATCTTCAAAGTGCTTCTCAATTTCCTTCAATATGCTCTTCAAGGTGATCTCATAACTCTTTTCCTACACAAAAACTCTAATTCCATGTTGATTTTATAGTGCAATGAAGACTAGTATAGTTATTTAAAATTGACAACTACTTCCAATGATAGAATCTATATTCTTATAGTATTCCAATCATCAAGTGGTCCTGATGATGAACCACACTCGTTGGTTCGAAACATGTTGGCCAAAAATTTCTCTTATGTGATTTCTACCAAACAACTTTGCTTAATTCACTTTCTATAATCAAGCAATAGAGATCACAGTAAATAGTAAGCAAGAGACAAGAGACATCGGAAATTAGGCTCATAACGAAGGCAAAACCCACAAGGGGAAAACCCAACTAGTCTTTCCTTATGAGAGAGAGAATTTAGTTCATCAATATTACGTCAAAATATTCCAACAAGATTATAAATATGACCTCAATGAATACCAAGTCAAAACAGTCAGCACACAAAGAGGAAAAAAAAAAGTCAATTTCAGTCAAAGACAATTTTGCAACAATAGGGTGAATTTCGTCCTATGGAAGCTCGGAACAAGAGGCTCGAAACTTAGTTAACCTCAGTCAAATAGTCACCTAGAATTGTTAGTCAAAGGGGAAGATTTATCTTACGATCCCTACCTCAAAAAAAAATATAAACTCGGTCTACCAAGATTCAGTGAACCTTAATAAAATTTTACCTTCTCATATCAATCAAAGTCTCAGTTAATAGAAGCAAGTGTAGCTCAAGTCAACACTAGTCAAAAAAAAAAAGTACAAGTTGGTCAACACAGATAGAAATTATTGGATGACCAAGAAAAGAGGATGATTCAACCACCACCTATTACACAACTGATTCAAGGGGTACACATTACTAAGTCATTACCTCCCTATGGAGGAGAAGTAAACTTTTGGTTTCCCTTATCATTAGGGCCTTTATTTCTAATGTGATCTTCAACTCCCCTTAATTATTCTTCATTTAAGGCTTAATGGTGTGTTTTTTGTTCCTCTTCATCTAGGCAATAATCATATATTGATCTTCAATTGGTCATAAGGCAGAAAAATATTACTCTTGAGTTGTAAGCATAGACTCTTGCTTAGAAAATCAATGTTATAAGATTAACCCAACTATCATGGTTGCCCTTCCATCTCTTTTATTAATTTAGATAGAAAACATATTATATAAAACCCCTCTACTAAGAATTGAAAGAGAAGAACAAGTTATTATATTTTCCAAATTTCTTGCAATTTAAATTATGTTTTGATCCAATTCAAGTAATGGTGTATTGAGCATTCACACTCTATTTTTTTCTAACTAGTGCCTCATTTAAGGAGGTAAGTTCCCCACCTTAGCCAGGTAATTTTTGTATCCACACATAGATATGGCTATAATTTCTAATTTTGTTTATTTCTACTTTAACTTTGAATTACTAATTGTTGAAACTTTGAATACTAATTGTTGCAACTTTGAATTGTAGGTTTATTGTTGCAACTCAAGTGTTAATGTCATCTTCACTTACTCACTAGTTGATTTCTTGAAGGATTTACAACATTGTGTGAGTTAAGTTTGTTGTTGCAACTATGTTGTAGTACTAAAACTTACTATGTTTCCAAAATCATAATAGTTTTATTGTCTTAAATAGTTTGGATTGTGTATTTTATCAAGCGTTCAATTTATGGTTACATCTCCTTTACAAACAAGCCTAAATAAATGGTTTCTAATTGAATGTGTTTCATATCATACATGTTCATTACATATTAGTTACGACAACCAAGATAGTTAACTCAAAATCCAATGAGAACTATATCGAGTTCTCACTTTTTAGAGGTAGAAAAAAATAATTTGATTTTGAAAAGTGTAGATATAGGATTCACCTTAATGTTTTTTTTAAGCATATTTTTGACATTTTAAATTTTCTTATTTATCAAGTATGCAAATTTTTATTTAATGTTAGTGATTTTCATGTTGATTTTGAAAAGCAATGATATAGCATCAATGCCACTTTTGGCGGGCTTACTTTTGAAACGTTAAATTTTCTAATGTATTAAGTTTGGATAATTATTTTTTAAATTTAACAAATTTTTAATTAGTCATATTCTTCTTCTTCTCTGAGATATAAGTATTTTTCACGTTTGTTTTTTATGGGAAAATTTTAACAAAAAAATAAAATAAAAGTAGCATTATTTATGAATTTTGTGTTAGAAAATAATAACATGACCAATTTTTCTTGAAAAAATAATGATTACCATAAAAATTAAAGCGAAAATTAGAGAACACAAATATTAAACATATAATAAAAAGAAAACCCAAAAAATAAATCATAAATAGATAAAATATTATATATAAAATAACATTAAAAAATAATCAAATAGCCCACGAGGGCTTTGGGATTGGACGGTGAATGGGTGCACTGTTAAGGTACTCCTTGCGATAGGTTCACCAGTCATACCCGTGGGTAAACTTAGGTTGTCTTAACGTAGAAAAAAAGATTAAAATAATCAATTAAAATCAATGAATATAAAAAATGAAAAAAAAACCCATTTAGCGAATTAAAAAAAACTCAGCTCGTAAAAAAACAACAAACAACAAATGAGAAAGTACATTTAAAAACGTCCATTAAAAAATTTAAAAATTATTAAATAAATTAAAAAATAAAAAACACAAAAAAACATTTAAAAATAAAAATAAAATTAAATGGCAATAGCCCCTCACAAGGGCCCCTTGGGGGCTATGGGAATGACATTAGAGACCCAAAATTGGTTGCCACCCCTACATTGCCTGAGGGGGCCATGGCAAGTGCGGTTT
The DNA here is from genome assembly GCA_000404065.3 of Pinus taeda. Taxonomy (NCBI): domain Eukaryota; kingdom Viridiplantae; phylum Streptophyta; class Pinopsida; order Pinales; family Pinaceae; genus Pinus; species Pinus taeda. The sequence goes on along the minus strand of APFE031283652.1, from coordinate 6,218 downwards.
CTCACACCCGTGGCTCGGGCCACTTAGGTGTTGTGGGGGTGCCAAGCCACGGGCTAGGGACTTTTTCGTTTTTATTTACTTATTTTATATTTTTTAGTTGTCAATTTTTTTTAAATGGGGGACATATAATTATATTTTATTTTTTCCCTTATTTTATTTAATTTTCTTTTCTTTTTAAGGCAAGACATAATTATATATTTTTTTTAAGGGGAGACAATTTTTTTGCACTTTTCTATTATTTTATTTTGTATTTTTTAATGTTTTTTTTCCTCTTCACTCTCGATGTTCAACTAGCAACCTGACCCCAATATGTGTCCATTTGAGAGTTGAATTTTCAGTTTTCGTTACTATTAATCAAGTTTGCTTTTTTTATGTATTAATTTGATGGTTGATTTTTAAGTTTTCATTGCAATAAGTCAAGCAAGGCCACTATGTGTTAATATGATGCTTGATTTTCAAGTTTTCATTGCAATATGCCAAATTATCTTAGGCTGACATTTTAAAAGAATTATATGTTTAACATTTGGTATAATTATTTTTTCTTTAAATATTTATTTTTAAGATTTAATTTAATCATGATATTTGATCTCAAAATTTGTTGAAAATCTAAGGTTTTTTTTTTTTTCTACCTTAAGACTAACCTAAGTACCCACGGGGGATTTGAACCGGTGACCTATCGCAAGGAGTGCCTTAACAGTGCACCCATTCACCGCCAATCCAAAGCCCCGTGGGATCTTGAAAATCTAAGGTTTGCTATAGTCATAATATTTGTTTTAAATTCCACTGTCGAAAAATGTTGAAATTTTAAGGTTTTTGAGTCATGATATTTTATATCTAATGTCATGGTTAAAAAATATCAACGTTTTAACTTTTTTTAGTCATGATATTTATCTTTAACATCGTAGTTGAAAATTGTTGGAGTTTTAGGTTTTTTAGAGTCGTGATATTTATCTTCAACATATTGTTGAAAACTATTGGAATTTTAATAATTTTTGTTGTCATGATATTTTATTTTTAATGTCATTGCCTAAAAATGTTGAAAGTTTAGCCGACATCAACACTTTTTATTTCAGTTTTTTTTTTCATGTTTATGCACAAATATTTTAGTGTTTAATGTTGTTGCTAAAAAAAATTAACCAAAAAAAATGTTGATGCAACATCAAGTTGCATGTGCTTTTTCGTGTTTTTTGTGTAAAAAAAATTCCTTTTACTATCATTATTAAATATGTTGAAAATTTACCCAAATAAATGATGTATCATCAAGTTGCATGTGTTTTCCATGTTTTTTGGGCACAAGGATTTGGATTTTACTAACATTATTATAAATGTTGAAAATTTGTCAAAGGAACTTAGCTCAAGTGGTATGGTTCATGATTTGTGTCCCAAGTATCTTGGGTTCAAGTCTCTAGAGACACATTGGCTTGTGTGGCATTTATGAAATAGTTTTACTAATGGTGGAATAGTGGCAATTGTTTATCAATTGTGCCTAGTGAAATGTACTCATTTCTGTTAAAAAAAAGGTTGAAAATTTACCAAAACAAAATTGTGTTTTACTGCGATTTTTAAAAAAATGTTGAAAATTTACCCAAAATAAATGGTGCTTATTCAACATCAATTGCATGTGTTTTTCATGTTTTTTGCACTATAAAATAATTTGGTTTTTAATGCCATTGATAAAAATTGTTGAAAATCTACCCAAAAAAAAAGTGTTGATGTAGCATCAACATTTTTTTTCTTTGGGTTGTTTTTCATGTTTTTTTGCCAGAGTTCTTGTTTTCGAGAAATAGTTCTCATTTCATTGGATCGTAGGTTCATTTTAATACTTGAGCAAGTAACCTTTAGATTCTTGTGTGTTTTGATTTCCTACAACAATTATTAGATCGTGCGCCTTTATATTCATGAAAGTGTGGATTGGATTGAACATGTGATTTTGTCACATACCCATGGGTACAATACTAAAATTTCCATCTATGCTCTACCGGATCCCTAATGTGGACCTTTTCATTCAGTTGCAAGACTTATATTTCAAATCAACCCTTAAGCAGAAATTTCAACCTGGAGAAAAGAATCAATCATGGCATGCAACCAATAAGATTCTTTAATGACTTGGGTAAGGTGAAAATGTTGGTGATGGCCTAGACTACAGTGGATCCTTATTGGCCCCTTGTGCCTACACCAAGGGTCTCTTCTTTGGTGACATTTTTGTGCCAACAGATGGTTCTATTGTTGGGACCATAAATCGCAAGAAGTGGCTCAAAATATGGTATCAAGGATAGTTAAGAAGGAGATATGAGACTGGTAGGATAATCAAGTGGATAGGTTCGTGTCAAAATAGGCTACCCTTTGAAATCGATCTACTGCTAAGGTGAACGAAGAAATATTGTACTTCGAGGCTGCAAGCAATCAGTACGAGATCTTCTTTTGTAAAATTCTAGAAGAGTTGTGCAACTAGTTAAGGAGACTAAAATTGAAGAAATGGTGAGAAGAATTGATGCCAACATGTCTCGATTGGGTCCCCACAGATCTCGTGACACTCCAATGCTTGGATAGTGACCTGATGACAATAGTAGATTTCTGGGTATAGAGTACCATAGAGGGGTACATTATTGAGTTCGTAACAGAGAGCTACCAATCCTTCTCAAAAGAAGACATCGTATTCTGATAAGGTTTCAGAGAAAAACTAGTGAAAGAGGTACCCTTTTGGATTAATATGTTGATGGTGGAGGAAGGGTTGATACCTATAAATGAAGTGAGTATGGTAACATAAAACCCAGTGCTAGGGGAAGGATCTAAGGGGAGAATGCTACCATTTGGGGAATTGGGATGTTGTTGAAGGAATGGATATAGAAGGATTACGAAGAGCTAGATATGTCAAAGCACAAAGGAGAACGTTGATAGTAGAAAATGACAGGAAAGAGAAGTATAGGCACTGAAAGAGAGACTTGTAGGACCCCACCAAGTAGGAGAAGAGTCGAAGATTTTGAAAGGGAGAAATAAGATCTTAAAGGACCCATAGAAAGAGATGCATGTTGACAGGATAGATGGGAGTTAGGAGAATGACAGGAACCCTCCCTCCGAGGTTGCGGGAAATATACCAGAATGAAGCAATCATAGCATTTCCAAGGAAGAAATGCAAGATGAGATGTATGATGTGATGAGGTGATTGTTCATGGAGGATGATATGTCAGATGAGGTTCAACATCGAAATCCCCAAAGCTCCAGTAGTGTTCACCACGACCTTCCCCTAGTTCTTTACAATACCTCTCGTAAATTTGTTGCTAAATTACTTAAAGTGATACGCGTACATACTGTGCATGACAGATATAAGACAAGTTTTGAAACATCTAATAGTAGTGGGGCTAGCAATATTAGTAACATGGGATTACAAGGATCTCAACAACCCGGAGCCCAAGGATATGTGCTCCTAGCACATACTTGAACCAACATGGCAGGATCCTTTAGTAGATATCTAGAGTTCACTGGTAGAGGGAACATAGATGTGGAACAACATTGGTACCTATGTGAAGCAATATGGAGAGCCCGTGCCAAACATCAGACAACATGAAGTTGATTGAATTCCATACTACTCTAAGGGAGAGAGCTCTAAGGTGGTTTATCAAATGGTCGGAGTTTAATTGTAATCCCTCTGTGGATGAAATCAATAAGAGCTTTGCGCAAGAGTTCGAAGTACCACAAACAGATCAGCAAGGAATTTTGAAACTGTGGGAGATCAAGTAGAAGGAAGGAGATACTTCTTAGGAATTAATGCAAAGGTTCAAAGATGAAATTGGTAAGTTAAGCTATACAATAGATCCTAATCATCAGAGGAATTGGTTCATTAAAGCACTCCTACCCCTTACTAGGACACCGCCGACACAATAAAAGATCGAAACCCTCCAAGATGATTTAAAGCAAGCAACACACGTAGAGTCCATGACATGGTACCCCCATGAGTATTGGGGAGGAATGAGATCTCAAGATCCATCGATCACGGTCCTCCAAAATAAGATCGCCGGTCTAACAGAGAAGTTAAAGGACTTATAGGTGGTTTGAATAGGGAGACCCAATGTATGGTGCATACACTGCCTGATAGAGGGCCATGTAGCAACTAAAGTCCCAAGATTGCAAGGCACAAGTAGTTCAGCAGACCTTGAAAAATCATGTGTGGCCCCACCAACAATAGGTGTTGCAGCATTAGGATCACAAGGATCATTCTTGTACTGAAATTCACAAGTCTACTATGAAGTCTGTAGAATCTATGGACATTTTCTATGACTATGTCCAATATTGTAGAATTACTCCAATGTGCCCAACAACAATTATTGTGAGTTGTGTGCATCAATGAATCACCATACCAACTAGTGTCGAGTGTTAGACGCCTTAGCAAAATGACTAGACTAGTCAACATTCAGAATTAATGAAACTGGTTGGCGAGGAGAGGAGGAAGAACAGAGGATAGAGGACCTGTGAGGTGCTACAACTGCGATCAAGAGGGACATGTTGCCAGAGACTGCCCACTCCCAAGAAGGTTGTAGAGCTCATATTTTCGGATCAATTCACATGCCATAGAATATTTTCCTGAGCTAATTTCAACATGGGAAGAAAGGACCAGGCAGCGGGGAACTAACTTGATCAACATAGAACCACAAACTATTGACGTTATCACACCAACTAATATAAACATAGTTACTAGAGGGGGTAAGAAGATAGGGGATGGTTATGGAGTGAAAGACCAACCCTCAATTGTTTGGGTGGCATCCATGAAGTGCTCATACAATCCCACACAATAGAAGCAATACTATCGGGAAGAAGCCAAGTTGTTTGATCACTTAACAGAAGCTAAAAAGTACAAGGTGCAGGACTCAGGCACAACGACAAGTTCTCGACCAATTGAAGAATGGTTTAGGCTATTCCTACAAATATTTGATAATGAACATATGCTAGGGTAGTTCCTTAGGAATCTAAAAGCATTATTACTAGAAGAAGAATTGAGAGAAGAAGAAATATGAAAAAATCTGCTTGAAACACATACAAAGAGGATTTAGAGGAATAAGAAAAGGAATAGTAGGGAATTCTAGATTGATGCTCAAGCTATAGGGTTTCATATTAAAGATATAATGCTAGATATAGGATCAGATGTTAATATCCTGCCTCGAAAAACATGGGAAGCGCTAAGGAAGCCGTAACTGGAGTATTCACCAATTCAACTGTGGATGGCAAACCAATACTAAATCTTACCCATCAAAAGGCTAGAAGTTGTCGAGATAGATGTAGTAGGGGTAAAAATTCATGTCTAATTTGAAGTAATAGATATAATGGGTGATAAGGACCCTTACGTAGCACTCCTTGGTATCGACTGGGCATATGAGAACTATGCCATCATCGACCTTAAAATGAGTTGATGATTTTTGAAGTAGAAGGGCCTGTAGATGATCGAGATGAGCCTGGAAAGCTATATCACTTGTATAGGTTAAATGAAAGAAAAAGAGAAGACTTCATCAATCCCACGAAAGGAGGATCAGTCAGTTGGAGAAGCATATAGAGCTCAAAAGTTGGTTCGGAAGCTGCTTGGGATGTTTGGCAATAAGGAGGATGCGAGGTTGATACCAAACTTTGTGCCAAGATATTTTGAGTTTACTGGATTGGAACTGAGGTAAGTAATTACCCAACCTTCCATGGTATAAAATCAGTAGATGATTTTTTGAATAAGGTTGATATAACTATAAGGGAGAGCCACAACATCCCATTATTGGACATTGCATTTCAATACACCCCAGAAAGATGGTGGGGAGACCATCACAACACCATTTGTGACTGATAAAATCAAGTGGGACATGAGGGAAATGTTTAAACAAGAACGAGACCGCCCACAGGAGATGGTGTAGTATGGGGGGACTCTAGTCTCGGGAAACATCTAGAGGACTGCACAAAGAGATGGAGAAAAGAGAGAGTCACAAAGGAATTTTGGTTACACATTTTCATAATTACCTTGGGTACAGTTCCCTAAGAATGGTATATACAAGAGGAACTTTGAAAACAAACCAAAGATTGGGACGTTATGGCTAAACAATTCAGTATCAATTTCTCATTCAGGGATAATGATTGACGACTATTTGAAGCCCCACATGCCATTAAAAGGATCCTATTTACTCTAGGATAGTTGTGGAAAGGGTGCATTAATGAGAAGTTCCTAAAATATTTATATGAAGCAGGGTATT
>APFE031283643.1:0-14284 GCA_000404065.3 Pinus taeda | reverse complement strand
CGAAAAACTGCTAAAAATAGTAAGTTGTGCTACAATTAAGGAAACTGAAAATGCTGAGAAAGACAATGGTGGGGGTCCAGGTGGACTTGGCAGGTGGCCACCAATATCCACCTGGATCACTACGACTATCAATCAAAGGCTTTTATGGGGAGGGGTGGGAGGGATTCATTGTATTAAACTCAAATTAAGTCTTTCCTTGAAAAAGTAAAATACATCACTTAGTAAGGATGTGTGTTCCTCCATGAAAGTTATTTAAATAAAGATGATATGATGGTTCCATAAGGATATGCCTTTAATGATAAATGGAATTCACTGAAATATATAGAGTTAAGATATTTATGCCAATCATTATTAGGTAAGAAAAAGGCCTTTCGCATAAATCATGACAGAGTCACCAAAATGAAAATAGAAGCAAAAGAAAAATGAAAAGAATTCCTAAACTAAAGTAAGAAAACAAATCAACAAACAAAAATGAAAATGAAGAAGGCGAGAACTAAAAGAAAAAATCCAACTTTAAAAGATAAAATTCAACAAGACTACTTATACAAATGTCTTAACAAAAGAGATAAAAGAAAATAAGCATATGTATGTTCATTCAAATGTTGAGATTAAAATTTTTTCTTTTATCTTAGAGAGTTATAAGAAACGAGGCTCTTAAAATGTACAGGAAGAATAGCAATGATGATAGATAATATGCTAAATGATAAGTCTTTGTCTAGTGGAACCTTTCTTGTTTCAAAGAAAGACCTACAAAAATCATCTTAAACATTTTTTAAATAAAATTAATGCTTAAAGAAATCGACTAAAGGCTTAGAAACTCCCCATTTTAGCTGATTTAATGATGATCATTACTCCTTCTTTCAAGAATCTCAAAACAAAATGAACAAAAGAGAATGGACTTCAACAATGATCTGGTAGAGGTGAAAAATGTTCACGAAGACCTGTAAAAGAAAAGTTCCGGATCAACAAAAATTAAAAGCAAAACTAAAAGAAAAAGTAAATAAATCAAGGTGGGCACATGAAACTTACCATTGGAGAATTTCTTTTAATCTTACTTGAGACGTACCATTTTCTCCAAAAAAAGATAACTTCTTCTTTTAATTAGAATTAAAAGCATAAAGAAGCTGAACTAACTGAAATCGTATTAACCCAAAATCATCATTTATTAAATCTATGCTAAAACAAGCAGTAAACTAAAAGAAAACAACGTTTCATCTTCAAGGAATCGAAAATAAACCAAATCCATTAGAAATAAAAAAATAAGACATACTTCTTAATGAATCATAGCCAGGAATGTTCTCTTAATATTACAAGTTTCAAGTCAACTCCGCGATTTTCATAAATTGTTTAGAATTAAGACCAAATCCTAGATAATGAGATACATATGTGTAGATGGAGGGATCTTGAATTAAATATAAAGTGATGTATCTAAAAATTAAATATAAGAGAAATAAAAAATTATGTAACCATGTTGCAAATTTTTTGTCAATTGCTTCATTACCATAGTGATTTCCCAAGAGTGCCTTAAAATGTTTTATACAACACAATTCCTTATCGAATTTTTCACGTCGCAATTTTTTTGCCATGTGTAATTGTCAAACTGCAAGATTCACATTTGCTGATATGTGATTTAATATAAAAGTTAAAAGATAAAGGAAAAGAGGCATAAATAAGAGTTTATCACATCAAAGTATGTCAGGACAATATGTGATTTGAGTTTCACGATGCGATATAACTGTTGTGATGCTAAGGTTGCGATATGAGCATATGCAATGATAAATTGCGATGGAGAGATTTCTATATTGAAGAATAATCATATCGACAATTGTAATTGTTAACAAAAGGAAATGCCGATATGATTCTTGCGATAATAGGATGGTGATAGATGACGTACCTCAGTAGTGGGACCGGCTTTGAATTTTATAAGAAATTGGAAATCAGAATATTTTGAATACGAGATGTAATATTGTTGATACATTGATATGCAATACAGAACTGACACAATCGTTCTATGATGCAGATTTAATTTCATATCTGATCCAAGACATCAGAGCCATTAAACAGATGCACCTACCAAAATTGTGATTTATAAATGAACGCGATATATTCAGAACTGTATTTAAATGTCATATCGGGCCCGAGGTTGTGTGGATATCGAAATATTGGTGAAGTCATTTTAGTGGGGAATGAGCGAAAAGGAATATCAGAGTTCTAGCATCGGTAGTTTCTTATCGGGAAATGTCAAGAGTTTCTTTAGATCAAATTTTTGTGATACATAGGTTTTGCGATATGGATGATGCGATATCGGGTGGAAAGGTTCATCAAATATCGAAGGAGATGGGAAGGTCAGGGAATCAAAGATATTTAGAATATTCTCATTTGAGAGCCTTCGATATGAGAAATGAGATATCAGATGTGCCATATGTGGGTCTGACAAATTTTTAACGCATTAAATTCAAAAGAAAGTGACTATTTCAAGAATAAGTACCCTAGGGATTTGCATTAGAACCCCAACAAAGTAGGAGAGGACTACAACAAGAAACACTCATACAACTCAACCAAAATTCTTTTACAATCAAACTACATAATAGTGATAATACCCAGATTTCCTTCATTCGAGTAGGTCCCTCAGGGTTTAGACCCTCTGCAACTCTCGATGTTCTTCAAACCTGAAAATCATTCAATTCAAACATACATAAGAGTATAGAATTAAAGTATATTCATGAAATTTGACTTTATATCATATAAACAAATGATTGATCGTACATCAAAACAACATTCATATATGAATTATAACATAATTGATGCATAAACAAAGTTAATTTCGGAAACAAGACGACGTTTCTTTTAGTGCAGTAAGCTATAAATATCATGGAGAGAATTCACCTAAATATTTTTCTTCTAGCTCCAAGCAGAACCATCCTTCGGATTCATCCTATCAAAGCCTTCAACAATCTTCTTCCATAGCTAGCACCATGATATCTCAAGCAAGAGGGAGAATATCTATAACCAAGAAAACAAGGGTTTCCTGAAGCTTGGGGAAGTGCATGAGGTACAGTGATTCATCAGACTCAGTTATAGATAATCTCATTATAATAACTCTATCTCTTCTCCTCCTTTAGGCCTTCCCATAGAAGTCTATTTATACTTCTTCCAATTAGTTTTTTAGTTGGGAAACAATTGGGCCATAGGCAATAGGAAGTAATCAATAGGTAAAACTCGTGAACTCCACCCATAATTGAGGAAAATTAATTTTTTTAAGTGTCTTAACACATATACATGGGTTGGGTATTGACTAACTCGTGTACAGGCTTTTATCTTAGGGAAAAGTAGTGTACATGGAATAAAACATTGCTTTTAATATATTTGGACCAAGTCTAGAAGGAGGGGTTTCCCTAGGTCATAAACCAGCATCACAAATGCCAAGGGTGGTAAATGGTGTTATAACAGATGCCCCCTAATATATGAGGTTAGAAGGGGTACATGATGGCTGAAATGTGTTAAATGTATGGAGAGAACCTTGTCGAAACTGAGAAGGATTTCATGAGAATTCAGCTTGCGAGGCCATGAAAAGAGATCAGAAAGGAAATGTTATCTGATGTGGGCATACCCATTCTCAGATAATTTAAAGCGGGTCCACATATCAATTACAAGTGGATCCAATATGTATACAAGTATAAAGAACTGAAAGTACATAATGGATCGTGATTGAAAAAGTACATGTTTGAATATCACATATAAGAAGACGATCAATGATGCTGAAGGATAAAGTTGATCACTGATGTCAAAAACTGATCCCAATAGTAACAAATGAACATGATTGAATAAAATGATACTACATCACAACTCGGATGCCAGCATATAAGATGTCACTGTGAAGAAATGCAACATATATGGTGGATGGTGTCAACTAGCAGCAATAGGAGCAACTCACAAGTGAACCAAAACATGCTAATGCAACTTGAGGTCTTCACCAACTGCCATGGCACATTCGTACACAATGGGAATAAATGATGTGAGGTCGACCATCTGAGAATTCATTTGATTATTGGTCATTGATGTAAACCATTAACAAATGTGAGACTACTCACCTATAATGAAAATGAGAGTCAAGGTACTCAATACAATCTAACAAGTTCGAATAAATGAGCTGAAGTCGAACACTTGGAAGAATCTATCAATCGTGGGATAATGATGGTTTCCCACTGTTGATAGCAAAGGAATCTGCCACTGATGACTCCAAACCCCAAGGTACTACCAAATGGACTGTAGATCTTGTCCCAATGCAAATGATCTGTAGTTGATAATAAAGATCTACTAGAAGGAAGGCATTAAGGCATCCTTCATCAATCTAGCACGAGTGTAACCCGTAGGCTAATAATGTGGAAGGAATCAGATGAAAAAGATGTAGTAACCCAACCGAAGCATGTTTTCGATGTACACAAGATGTAGCTATCACATGATAGAAACCCTCTGAACCAACTAATAATGAAAGCTAACATAGAGTCAAGGAATCCACTAATAGAGTCAAATGTAAACCAAGGCATTGCACGATCCCAATGTGTGATAATGAAAGTTGATGTCGAACACAAGGTAAACCACTCAATCAAAGACCTATGATACTAATCGATGTTGAGCGCAAGGTGACCTATCAATAATGAAAATAAGGCTAGGATGTGGCTCTAGGCCTGCCCTTAGAGCAATATATCATCATCGATAAGGACACGGCCCGCTAGCAAGAAGTCAATGGAGACCTTCTCAAATTGGCACGAGCAAAGGGCTAATATAACTGATGTGATGAAAAACATGACAATGACAACCAAGGATGGTTGACTGAAAAATAGGTCAGGCTTACCTCCCTTAAACAAAAGCACGACTCAATGATGACTATATGGCAGCATATGATAACTCTGTATAAGTTTGTCATGCAAGAGGCATGAGAAAACTCTCCATATGATTGGAAGAGGTAACCAACTAGAGGAGTACTCACTCAATAACAAGGTTAAGGCCTACTTAATTCAAACTAAATCCCGCCGAAAATGGAAGAGAGACATTCTTTTAAGTGATTTGTTCAAGGGTGACACGTCTGACTCTAGCTGCCAACAAAATATGGAAATGTTATCTTGTTTCCACTCCTTTTGGAATATATATATTTTTTGTCTTTTTCTTTAATCTAGAAAAAGAAAAAAATAGTGCTATAACATAGTGGCAAGAACGAGTGTCAGATAAATAGATGATCTAGTTAATGGGAGGGGAACATTCCTATGCTCAATGCAGGGAGGCAAAACTAGTCAAGGACACTCAAAGGGATGTTCTTTCTATGGATAAAAGGACATGTTAAGTTGCAGAAGTTAAGTGATTGCATGGTTGATTTTGTAGAAGGCACGGTAAAATAAGTGGCTTAAACATGAGTCCAAGTGAAGCCAGCTCAAGGCCAAAAGGTGCAAATAGTCAAAATTCAATGCAGTTGTACAACTCAACACAAAGGAGCCTCTAGGTTATAAGGCTAGAAATTAACGCAGAAGAAAAGAGTATGTGTCTTCAATGCATAAGTGATGGCGGGACTAAAGAGGACTCCCGAGCCTACTCACTATAGCAACATGGGCAACCAATGTCAGTGAGGTTCTAACTAAGATGCCCATGTAAAGGATGGCTCTATCATCATATCATGATTTCAAAATCGATGAGTTAAATGGTTTTCTAACCAAGATATGATGGGTTTAACCCTATGGCTAACGTATCATTGAATGGAGGCTAGAATCCAAGATGTAGTAGAAAAATGTTTTTCCATAACCTAAATGCTAGTGAGTGAACGATACCTACCATGGTGGGTCAGCAGTCATGGGACCGAAATTTCATCTTGAAGAAGGTCTCCAAAATATCCTGAAACAACAACCCATTCTCGGCAATCCAAGCCCATAGGTCAAAAAATCCACGAGACAAATATCTATTTTTGAAAAAATATTTTGCAATTTTAAAGTTATCTAATGACTTTCGGACCCACGATTTTTTCAATTCTATTTGGAGCAAAGAATTGTGGAGCAAAAAGGATCAAGCTTTCCTCTGAATAATTGGATCATACAAATTGCACCAAAGTTATCAGGTAACCCTCAAATCAGGCTTGTAATGTTTAGTGATAGTTTTTATAAGTTTTCTTAAAGTTTTGACCATGGGAATTTATTCCCAAAAATCCAACTCTGCATACACGTGAGTTGGATGTGATCAACCCGCATATACGATGGCCCTACATGTGATTGTGTGTAAAGGGAACTTGCGTGTATGCGAGTTAAAGTTTAAACATAAAAACTAATGGTTAAAACTTAAATTTTTTGCAGGATGACCATCACTTGGAGAGAAAGAGAGCATACCACAATTGACAATGAGGTAATGAATGACCAAAATGCACTATATGCTCTGAGAGGTTGTGGCTTATTGAAATTATTCAAAATGTCAAACATGAAAGCCAACACACGCTTGCTCAAACTATTGATCCACTACTGGAGTGCAAAGGATGATGCCTTCATGATAGACTAGATGCCTCTACGGATTCAGGTTGAAGACATCTACTTTATTACAGGTCTCTCATGAAGAGGGGAGGTCGTGCATTCAACTGGCAGGACAAGGAGTAGTCTTTTAATAGAATACTATGTACACCTGTACTGTCCTGGACACCCAAAGAAGATTGGAAGTCAGATTCCAATCAAACACATGGAAAGTTTATCTTTGAGGATTCTACTATTTACCATTGCAAGGGTGAATGGATCAGCTTCAATGCATCAGGCATCATGAGTGTCAATGAGCCTAGCAGTGGAATGCCTTACCATGGTTTTTGACTGGTGCATGCCTCTTCTAACCAACATGAAGAGCCAATTGACCTGTATTTAGAAGGTCAGACAAATAAATTTGGATATGGGACTATCTTATGCTCATTCTTCTTCAAGAAGGTACCTGGGATGCATCCCAAAGTATCTGTCTCCATGAGCAGCCCTAGAGATCCATGCATGGGAAGTTGGGCAAAATTGATGAAATGACTTGGAAGCGGGGATGTGCCTAGGATGACTTTTGATGATGAGATTTTTTCCTAGTGGAACCAATCCATATTCACAGTTGAAAACTATCCATATGATGGTATGGATTTCCGAGGAGATCCAGACTTAGTGTTGCCACCAAACGCAGCATGGGGAGACATGGGTAACAACTATTTTAAGTTTTCATAATTTTTTAACATTTTTTGGATTTTTAATATGAAATGAACTTAGAAATATTTTTTATGAGACAACATAATGATAAAATGACCATGTTCCAAATGTGGATCCAGTGAGACTAGATGGATTTCCGAGGCACAGACATTGTGAAAGAGGAGCCGAAGAGGCAGTAGCTAAGAAAAAGAGAGTCCTATATGCAGTTCAGAGAAACTTGGTGAGACTGACTCACCAGGTACCTATGATAGCCATAGAGGATCTACCTAAGGAGATGCAGGGTCGCGTGGTAGGGGTACCACAGGACTCGGTCCGCGTACTTTGGCGTGTAGCTAATGCAGTAGTTAACTTTTTAGCCACTCATCCTAACTGGGTTGATAGACAAACCTATATGACTGGACATGATTATGGGCACGAACGCAAATGTTGAGGGCATCTTTTTTCAATTTTATATATTATTTCTTGAACACTTTATCTATATTCAGGTGATTTATGATATATATACAGATTCAAAATTTTTGATATTGTTTAATTTGATGAATGATAAATGTACCAATCTAATGCTTGATTAGCAATAAAGTCTGCTAATGAATTCTCAAATCGTGGAATGTGAACATATGTAATATAAATAAATGATTGTTGTAACATTCTCACTCAAAAAAATTGGCAATATAAATAAGGATCATGAACCCGATAAATTATTGAGAATAGAAATATCAAAAAAACATATTAAACACTCACAACAAATTAACACACAACAATCAAACTAGCAACACACAAAAATCAAACTGGCGGAAAAGGAAGAGAGCCATCATGTGGCCTCTCATGCTCATGTAATTCTCTCTTACATTCATTCATTAAAATAATTGAATACAGTGTTACAAATAAATTGATGAGAGACAGTGTTCTCAAGATAGTGTGTGCTATCTTAGACACCACTAGTTGTGAGTCTAGATAAACTATCGACGAAAATTCCCTTAAGAAATTGCTTCATATAGTAAATTAATGACGGCAGTATATTCAACAATGTTATTCAAAGCAGGGCCAATACATGCTCCCCTTGACATCATCAACTGGCCAAATGGATAATAAATCACCCAAGATGAAAAAGAAAGATTCCGAGTGTGCCGACTAGCACCATCACCGAATTTGAAATATACCGATTCATCATCAAAACCTGCCAAGGCAAATTAAAAAAAAATGTCGATATCACAAAATTCCATAAAAATATGTACAAAAATACAATATATACAAACAAACAATTGTTCGGCCGGAACCTAAGCAAAATAATTCTTAGGGTAGAGCCCATTTCGGGTCTCCACCAACTTGTTCCCTTCAAAATAAATTAATTCATAGTCCCCTTTTCCCAAAACTCGCTTGACTACAAAGGAACCATACCACATAGACTTGAATTTGCCTGTCCCCAGGGCATCTTTGTCTTGGTCATAGACTAAGACAAGGTCGCCTTAAGAAAAATCCTGAAGGCAGGCAGCTTTAACATATTGAATTTTAATCATGTTCTTATGGGCTTCATTTATTATGGTTACATATCGATGCTACTCATTGAGATGTTCCAAATGAACTAGGCATTCTTCGAGACTAGACGTCCTTGGAAGAAGTTCTACAACTAGCTTAAGGAACAAAATTTCACATTTGATAGGAAAAATAAATTCTAGCCCGTAAACTAATTAAAAAGGAGTAAAATCAGTGGTAGTCTTCATTGAGTTTTGGTATGCCCAGAGTTCCAGGTACAACATGATGTGCCAATTGGATGGACTTTCTTCAATTGTCCTTTGCAGGATAGTCTTAAGGGACTTATTCACAACTTTGACTTACCCATTGGCATGAGGATAATATGGAGATGAATGCTCCTACCAGAAGCCCAACTTGAGAGCCAATTCGGTCATCAGTTGATTCTGGAAGTGACTTCCATGGTCAGTGATAATCTCTCTTCGGATACCAAATCATGAAATAACCTGGTCGAAGAGAAACAAGGCTTCTATTTCACTATCGTTTTTGTAAGTAGGCATGGCCTTAGCCCACTTCATAAAGTAGTGTACGACCACAATGATGTACTTGTGATTCATCACTGAAGGTGGATTACAAGTAGTGAAATCAATACCCCACTTCGTAAATGGACCGACATTGATAACAGGAAATAGTGGAGCTGGATGCATGCACTTTCTTCAAGTATAGATTTGACAAGGGTGGCAACATTTGATCACTTCAATAGTTTTTGAAAATTGAAGGCCAAAAGAGCCTGTAAGCAAAAATTTTTGGATTGTTGCAAGCCCTGATAGATGACCACCACAAGCTCCACTATGGCAATCATTAACCATAGACTTCGCTTCTTCCAAAGTTAAGCATTGCTTAAGGATTGAGTCAACCCCTCTGTGGTATAATGTATCACCAATGATAACATAGTTTTTGGTAAGGTGACGTAACTTTCGATGCTCATCTTTAGAGAAAGAGGGTGGGAACTTTGAAGTCTGGAGATATATAGTGATATCTTCATACCAAGGATCTTGTGAAGAAATGAGGAATAAATGTTCATCGGGGAAATTTTCCTCATAAACAATGGCTTCCTCACAAGGGAGCTCTAAAATTAATTGTCCAAAAACCAACAAATTGTTAGATTTGGCTGTCAAGAACTCCAGATTGAATTCTTGTAAAATAACAATCCATCAACTATATTTCCCCCCAATCACTCGCCTACTAATGACAAACTGAAAAGGATTGACAACCACTAAGACGAATGTTTTGCACATCAGAATATAATGAGAAAGCCACTAGACAACATGGAAAACTACCAAGGCCAATTTCTTAATCAGAGAATAGCATAGCTCAGCTCCTACTAAGCCTCGACTCAAGTAGTAGATTACATGCTCACTGAAAGAATCATCTTCCTAAACCAAAACCATACCAATGGTTGATTCTACTGTAGTGAGATACAAAAGGAAATCTCTGCCATAATCTGGTGGACTCATTAATGGAGCAGAGATTAATGCCTTTTTAAAAGCATCAAAATATCATTGCACAAATTCATCCCATAAAAATGGAACTCCTTTCTTAAGAAAATGCATAAATCCTTTGGTAATCATGGCGTAATTTGCTATAAATCTCCTTAAGAAATTTTCCTTTCCTAAGAGAATTTGAATTTGATGAATGAAAGACGATGGAGGCAATTGAATTATTGCCTCAACCTTGAAAGGATCAACTCAAATCCCTTCAGGCGATACGATAAATCCTAACAGCTGACCAGATGTGACCGCAAAAACACACTTATTTAGATTCAACCAGATTTTATAAAAATGACATCTCTAAAAAACTAACCGATGGTGGCTATGATGATCAAATCTCTTTAGAGCACAAGTAGCTAAGTCATCCATGTATGCTTTGATAACATATTTGATGTCATGGAAAGCATAAGACATGGCCTGCTGAAAAGTAGCTCCAACATTTTTAACACCAAAAGGAATCTTCTTGTATGCAAACATGCTCCAGAGACAAATAAAGGTTGTCTTCTGCTAGTCCTTTGGATGCATAGTAATTTTATTGTAACCAGAGAATCCATCCAGGAACGAAAAAATTTCATTACCCACACATCCATCAACAATTTGATCAATAAAAGGTGTGGGGTAATTATCTTTTTGATAAGCTTTATTCAAATCCCTAAAGTTGATACACACTCAGATCGTTCCTTGCTTCTTATCTACCAGGACTAGATTGGAAACCCACTCAATTAGAGGAATGGGGTATATGAAACCCACCTTAAGCAGCTTTTCAACTTTAGCTTTAATAGCTACCTCTTTCTAAGGATTGACCGGTCGAAGTTTCTGATGAATACGTTTAGTGTTTTCGTACGTCTTGATCTCATGCTGGACTATAGATGGATCAATTCCAGGCATTTCCTCATAAGACCAAGCAAACACATGTTACAACTCTTTAAATAGGTTGGTGTAGATTTGAATTTCTTCAGGGGAACAATCAGCTTCAATGGAGACATTTTATATAACGTTAGGACTCCTAGAGATGTTTATAGGTACAGTTTGTGAGATAACCGACATGTTATCTTCGGCGGATAATTGTGCTGGAGCCAAAGGGTTTGAAACTGTACAAACATCACTAGTAAGCAAATTGGAGAACCTAGATTCAACTTCATGCAATGGAGGAAGAAAATATGAATGATGATTTAAATCTTCCCATGGTCAATCCACACCCATCATGTCCTCCAAAATTGCTTCTTCAGATGCTAAGATTGTATCCAAGCAATCCAGAGCCAAAGCAGAATCGATGGTCCAAGGTGGAGCCACATCGCCATCTAACTCCTCTTGTGAAAAACGAGTGCGATGATTGTCTATAGAGTTAACGATAAATTGATGGCTAAGCCCTACTGTAGAGATTGGAAGTGCCATTCTGTCAACCTACCCTCCATCTAATGTGATGGTAGATGAAAGTAAGGTTGAAGGGTTCGAAAAATAATGGGTTTGAATGAACTCTTTCCATGAAGGTTCCCTAGAGGATGAAAATGCATTGATTCTAGTTGTAGGAGTAGGAAATTCAAATATACCCATTAACGAAGAGTACATCCAAACTTATAAATTTTCAATAGGTTGATGAGGATTATCCACCATGTTAGAAAATTATATATTATAGAGCAATGGAACACATAAAATATTGTAGAAATATAAACACAGAAAATGCACAAAACAAGAGAGAGACAGATATATGTGGTTCACCCAGTTTGGGCTACGTCCATGAAGAAACAACCAGTCCTTCTTTTATTATATTATCCAACAAATTTAAGAGATACAACCTACAACAGATCCACTGTAACTCCCTCTTCTCTCTTAATCTCCTCTCTCTTCCTCACTCAGAATACAGATATGCATAGATGCAATACAATTCCCTCATATATAGTGAGGGGTTACCTTCGAGGGAAAAAACCCTAAATTAAACATAACTTCTACTGTCAGATCATCCACCTAATGAATAGCCTAGATTGACTAGAAATTACTAGACTTTTACAAGATAATTTTATATCTGTTTTTAGCTTTGGGGGCATTGCCCCCAAACCCCCGCTGGGGACTGCTAGGCCCCGGACCCCCCAGTTGGGGGTGATTAGCCCCCTCGAACCCTAGTAGGGGGGACAAGTCCCCCTTGCGTGGAGGGGTGTACAATATTCCTGGGGTATACATCCGGTTGAAACCTTTGAATACAAAAGATAATCAGGCTCCACACCCAACACACCAATGGAATAGTAGAACCCAAAGTTGTGTGGGAGTCACCTGGAGAATAATCTAACTGATCAATTTTAACAATCCTCCCCTCATGACGAAAACATAGGATGCAAAATAAAGGTGAAACTATGGCATCCATCTCATAAATCCAATTCCTACCTAAGAGGAGGTTATAATCTAGGTTGGAATCAACGATTTCTACCTCTATGTTTACGACCTTTGCCCCAACACATATAGGAAAGGTCAGGATAATCCCATGTGGCCTATGAGAATGTCCATCAAATGCTATCAAGAGAGTCATTGAAGGAATAACTGAAGGTGATCCAATAGCCTTCCGACATGACATAAACATTACACATGTGGAAGCTCCCTCATCTATAACTATCCAAAAAATATTGGTTTTTCGGTAAGTGGACTTTATCTGGAAAGCCATATGGTGAGGAAGTCTCTTTTTGATAGTCAGCATATCAAAAGTGAGCACTGAAGGATTCTTTGGATCTACTGCACTGATTGCCTAAAGCAAAGAAATTCCCTGAGCAAGACACGACTGAAGTACCTCTAAAGCAGACATATCACAAGGAATTTGAGCTAGATCTTCTACAATCTAGTAGTCCTGGGCTGCCCTAGCATTAGGGTTAATAGTCAAGCACTTTGTAGAACATTTCAGTATACAGGGTATAGACTCAGCAGAGGGTCACTCAATATGAAGTGGGTCTGTGGTTTTGGGAATAGATTTAGCCTTAGATGCTTCTGTTTCATCATAATCGCGTGCTCATGTAGCAAAATCAACATGAGAGTTCATCATATAAACATTTGAGGAATTTTCCCCTTCCTCCTTGCCCCCTGTAGAGGTACCAACATTCAAATTCCTGCCAGCAAGTAATTGCTACCCTTGGGGAAAGGGATTAGTCAGAAGAGCTTGGGAGCTATGTAGGTTTTAACCCCGTACATAAATTACCTGCATACGAATTCTAAATCACAGGAAAAATAAAAATGCGAGAGCATAACACATAAAACACATATACACAGAGATTTCCCAGATCCCAAAACCGGGACTACCAGCTTGATTTTTCATTATGTTCCTTTCAATGTTATAATACATGTTTATACATGCCGAAGCATTCAATACCATGGACCGAAAACCATCGCGTGCAATACCATGGACCGAAAAACCATCGCGTCAAAAAACATGTGCGAAAATCATGCACAAAACCATAGGTGGGTCCGCCCAACCTAACATAGGGTCCAAAACCAAAATTTTCTGGGGCGCTGCCCGGACCCCATAAAGTGGGGTTACGGGTACCCCTCAAACCCCCTGTTAACTATGTGGAAAGAATATAACACAACCCAACAATCTCCCACTTGTTGTTTTCTTTCCAGAGGGGGCCACAGGAGAGCTTAGTCATTTTTCCAGCCTTGAAATGCCCATTGTTTCTCTACACCAAGAGAACTTCTCAGAGCTCACAGATTTTGTCAATGCATCTGCAGTATTCTTCAAAGTGTCCACCTTTACCAGCAACACCTTTTTGTCTTCTATCATATCCCTCACAAAGTGATACTGAACATCAATGTGCTTTGTCTTTGAATGATAAGCAGGGTTCTTTGCCAAGAAAATTGCACTTTGGCTGTCACAGTCTATCCTTATAGCTCCCTGTACTAACCCCATACTTGAACACAATCTCTGCAACCAAACACTTCCTTGCTTGCATGAGTGGCTGCCATGTATTCTGCCTCTGTAGTTGATAGTGCCACTACAGTTTGTTTCTTACTCATCCAACTGACTGCACCTCCAAATAGGTTAAACACATACCCACTTGTAGATCTTCTCTGATCCAGATCTCCAGC
>APFE031283637.1:0-24222 GCA_000404065.3 Pinus taeda | reverse complement strand
TAATCCAAAAAATTTAGTTGAAAAGTGGGAGTGTACTGAAAAAAAGTATGAACAAGTTATGTTATAGCACGAAATTGTATAAGTCTAAGCATGAAGAAAAATGTGATAAGTATGATATAAATAAGATATATAAACATCTTGTTAACTAAATAAACTATATAAGTGTTATCCAATAAATATTTGTTTGGATAAAACAATAATATTTCAAAAATTTAAAAGAGCAAAAAATTAATAAAAGTGTTTGTTGGTTATTTCCAACTAACTCATGTAAATATTATTTAAAACATTTTCTTAAAATATATTGTTTTCAATACTCTCCATTCTTCAACAACTTTTGTTATTATTTTTTAAATTATATATTTTTAATAATTTAGTCTCATTTTCTAAACATCACATTATAGCTATATTTGCAATCTTAATTTTTAATTTTAAATATTTTTACTCACCCACATAACCAACCCAACAAATTTGAAGAAGGAAAAATGCATAATCGTAGGTAACGCTCTATTCCACAAAAAATAAAAGGATTTGAAGACTTGAAATTCAACCATGTTATTAACATGTTAGATGAATTAGATGCATGTAGATCCATGTATGTTCTAGCAGCCAAAATCACTACGTCTATCCTACTCAACCTGCCTTGATCTCTTTAAAGCATCCATTTATCAGGTAGATCCACCTCGTGGAGACACATTCAATGTACTTTTGCAACTAACAACTTAATTCAGTGTACTATCCTAGGCATCACAGGTTGGATCCGCTCTGAGATTAAAATGGGCTCAGACCAGTGCTTCAATAATGGAGATTCTAACTGGGTTCTATTTGGTGAAGGATGAATTGACACACTAGCGGTCGTACCCATCCTATTAATACAATTGGCGGCGCGAAAGAATAATTATCCAATAAGACCTCAAGAGGGAACCAATCAAAAGCTTAGAAAGAAATTTAAAATTATATAATATATATATAATATATATTATATATATATATATATATATATAATATATTTAATTAACATTATAATATGGATGTCTAAATTTTGGTCAACACTCCAGCTAATTGAATTTCAACCCATTATCAAATGCATATATCCATTGCCACAACACAGATAATAAACAAGGAAATCATGACCTTATGGCAATCTTACTCCATTACATACAAGCATATCCCTATCCATCACATCAAATCTTCCCACTAAATTTGAAATGACCTAAATTCTAATAGCCCTATAAAAATGGATCTTCGAATAGCAATGAATTATTTATGAAAGGTGTAGTTCCATTGGGAAAATTGACCATCACTTTAAAGCAACCTATTTTACTCTAACTTCATTGTCGCCAAAACCATTCGTCATTCTACACCATCATCCATCATCCATTACCCTTTTCAAAAGAAACAATTCAGGGTCAAGACTTCCATTCCACTTCCATTCCACCATAGGTGTCATTGTCATATTTGAGTCTAATGGGGTTAAGTATCTTCAAGCATATTTATGAGTTCGGGATCAATGGTAGAAAGTAGGATGGATTGGCTTTTTTGAAAAAATTGATGGATACGAGGTGGAAATTATAATGGCATTCACTTGGGCATTCAATGGAGTAGAGGTTGAGAATGGGAACATCAAGTTGATAATTACATAGTCTATGCTAGTAGAGGAAAAAAGCTTACTCAGAAACATAGAAAGTTGGTTCAAAAGTAGGAATATCAAAGAAAAGGAATGGACAATCTTCCTCCATAATCCAGGTGTAGATACTTCCATATTTAGAAAAGAATGCCGGTGAATGCACACAAAACCAAGGGGAGAAATCTTTGGCTAGTTATTAAAAAAAAATTGACTTTTGAGGGTTGATATGGCACAATGTTCTTTTACCATGCTCGACTCTTAATGCACTTAATTGAAGGAAATGAGTTAAATTTACCAAATTTTCTACTATGTAGTCTTAAGAAAATGGCCTTTAGTATAGAACAAGACTATAGAAACCTTGACAGTGCTCCGTGCCATCATCCATTAATCAAAATTATTGCTGAAGCTTATTTGAGAATTAAGGGAGATAATTGACAAAGAATTTTAGCCTGAGCTAATTTTATAGAGGTTACAAAAGAGGAGACAAAGAAAAAAGACAAGAGAAGTCGTCAGAGAGTAGTTCCAAACCCTAACCCTAAACTTGTCCATGAAGAAGAGGGTTTGACTACTAATGAGCTAAAGGTGATGGAAATTATGCCAGATGAGACAGAGGATAATACTCTCCTCAGCCAATTTTTGGAAGAAGTTAAACATAAAAATGAAAAACAAAATGTTAGAAGAAAGAAATCTAGTTCAGACATTGAGAAACCATAAGTAGTGAAGGAGACAAAGGTAGTGAATAAGAAATAAGGGAAAATGTAGAAGCCAAACAATAAGATAAGGATTATACAAGAAATGATGGAATCAGAACTGAAGCTCAGAAGGAGTAAATTCATTTTCAAGCACTTAAATTTACAATGATGATAAGAGCCTCCATAAATAACCAACCTTGAAGAAGAAGACCAAGTTGAAACAGAAGTAGTAGCGACATCTTGATTTTATCAAGCTGCCAATTAAGCTAGGAAAACACTTGAAATTGATCTTGTCCAACAATAGATTTATGAATACGTGGAAAAAAATGGAACAAAGGGAACAACACAAGATAAATTCTCGTCCCCAAACTGAAGATAAGATACTTTTCATGAAGAAGATCCTTTGACTGATACTACTCCTCAAGAAGAGAAAGAAACCATATATGCTTTGAAACAAGATATCCATGAGTTAGAAATACTAAGCAGGCATGTCAAAGAAGAGAATGAAACAATAATAATACAAAATGAAATTTTGAAGTCTCAAGGTGACAACATGTTGTTAAAGACATGCCATTGGTATAATAAGAACAAAAATCTCAAAGCAAAGAATAGGATTCTTAGAAATAGAATCGAAGGACTACAGGGAAGGATTTTAATGAAGAGGCCAACACTAACACTCAATGTTAAGAGTCAGAGAGGATCTAGTAGCTTGGATTTTCTTTTTTCCAATTTGGAAGTTTTGTTTGCATGAGGACATGCAAGATATTCGATGTAGGGGAATGTTGAGATCTTGAATTGTCTTCTTCTTTAGAAACTTGGACCTTCACCTCCACCTTTTTCATGATAATTTTTCTACATTTTCAAGCTGTAATGTCACTCCAGATATGCTCAAACATAATAAAAGGTATCATTCATTCATAGTTTATAATCTTTAGTTTCTCTGTGAAATCTAATCAAAACATCTTTATGGCTACCTAATTGCATTGGTTTTGCAGATAACCATAGATTCTGCAACTCAATCCATTGTTACGTAGGTTCCAATACAATTGAAGAAGAAAAAAGCATATAGGTAGATGAAAAATGTTGAATACATAGAAATCCATCTATTACATTGATGTAACCACTCACAAGGTTTGAGAAATTTAATGGTCAAACTAGAAGACAACTATGATTACAATAATTTATCCTTGCACAAAATTTTAAGGTAGAGCATGGCATCGTCAAGTGAGTGTAGGAGTTAAGTGCTCAAGGGAATTCATGCCAATACAAGTCAAACAGTTAGAATCTAGAGAACATAGTGCCGCCAATTACAACTAGGAGTCCATAGTACATAGTGTCTCCACCATCCAAACACAACAGGATTCTTGAGCCTAGAATGTCTCCACTTACTTCATAGTTTAGGATTCCAAAGCACACAGTGCCTCCACCTGTCAACCCACAATAATCCATAGGACACTATGTCTCTGCATGATAGGCTTCACAGGAATCCAAGCAACTTCAATCTCTACTTGATAAACAACATAGGAATCCATAGCACTACCCAGTGACTCCACCCGTTGTTCCTTCTTATTCCTTCATGAGTTTTCTCACTTTGATTGTTTGCACTTTCTCTCCTCATGTTCCTTTTTTGTGCATCCCCCACTCATGTATTTGTTTCCCCAATGCTAGAATTCCTTATATGTATGTCTCCTTTCCTTTTGAATATTCAATTCTCAAACACGTCTCTCCTAGATAGGGACTACATGAGCTCATCCTCCTAATCCAAGCATCCCATACTCCCCTTCATTTCTTGCACTAGTAGGGCCATAAGTTCCTCAAAGAGATAAGTGGTAAATTTAAACACAATGGCTTGTGTTTACTCACTTTTCAAGACACTCCTCCTCCATATATTATAAACCTGTGTCATCTTCTCAGTCTAGTCAACATTTATATTTTCACATTATTTACAAGAATTACAATTCATATTCATATTATTTACATGAATTACAATTCATATTCATATTTACAAAGGAAGTAGAAAAAAAGTTGTTATAGAAAGCCATACATATGTATGTAGGTTTTATTCCATTTTAAGTTCATGGTCATAGCACATTTAGGTGAAGCAAGAAAGAGAGATTTACCTCTCATTGCAACATTAATTTGAAGTAGCAAAGGTTTACATGTAAACGTAATTTTATGTCGGTGCTTGGAAGTGACATCCCTCACATCTTAACTATTGTGAATTTAGTGGATTTTATCACAATTCCTTTTATATAAGTTTTGCATTTTCCATTTTAGATTTGGCTCTCTTTATTTTTTTTCTTTTTATATGAAAGATTTGGTTAGTGTGCTTTAGGGGGACTTGCAGAAAAATATAGAGGGACTTTGTAGAAAAATATATTTTGAGTTCTTTATGATCGACTATTCTATACTATTTTTTTTATTTTTTTATTTGGGCTAAATAGTGGTCTCCTGCACATCTATGATTTTGGGCTTCAATTCGTTTTTCTATGCCTATAATTCCAATGGCCACATTTCTTTATGTCGACATGGTTGACCATTTTGTGGCTAGAATATTGGAAAAATCTAGTCCACTTTCTCGAGAGTTAACACAATTTCCATGATGGGTGGCAATAGAGGGCACTATGACTTTTCATGAGTGGTGTCGTATCATTTACTTTGCGGACATGAAGTGGTGTTAATGGTAGTGCAATCCACTAGATGTATTATAGTAAGTAGAAATATTTTGGATGCTTCCGGATATACTATTTAACATCCTAGTGAATTTTTGTTGTTGTCTTTGCAAACAGTTTAATAGATTTTAATAAAAAAATTAAATAAATAAATAATATATTATCATTTAAAATAAAAACGTATTTATTTGCATTTACAAAAATTTTTTTTATGATAGAATTAAAAACAATTCTTAGGATGATATTACTATTTTAATATTTTTTATTTATATATTAATATACTTTGATGATTTGAAAGTATAATAATTATTTATTTTTAGTGTCTTAAGTAATTTTGATTTTTGGAATTTTATTTTTTTAACGTTTTTTTGCTATATAAATAAAATTTAAAGAATAAATCGTATTTTGTTTAATGGATGCTATTATTATCATCACCGATCATTATGCTTTCGCAAATATTTTTATTAACGACTCATGTTTTTAAAATATAATTTTTGACATCTTCTCATAGTAGAATGCAACCATAAAATAATTTAGCTTCACTCAAAATATTAACATTTTAACAATTTTATATAGTTTTTTATAAAAAAATTGATGATTTTTAAAGTAAAATATTTGTATGCAATAAAATTTAAATAAATAAAGCGAAAATTTGCTAATAAACTTTTATAAGAAAAAACATCAAACATTCACTCATGATAAGATTAATTTTAAAATAGTGGTTAATATTTTGTTAAGATATGTGTTTTTTTTTTTTTTTTTTAATAGACATATTGCAGTTTATCATTATATGATCTAACCATGTTGAACATGGTTAGAACATGAGCAATCATGGGAAACATGATCATCCATAGTGAATATGGTAAGAAATACTCATTTATAGTTAGACATTGACAACCATGGTAAACATTGTTCACCCATAGTGAACCATGGTTGCGCATAGTAAATCATATTCAAACAAGTTGAACCATTGTAGAACTTGGTCAACAAGTTAAACCATATTCAATCATGGCCAAACATGTTCAACAATGGTAAACCACGGTCAACACAATCAACCATTTTCAATCTAGTAAACGATACAAATATATAGGTACATGTTGAAAGCCGTGGTTAAACAACCAACCCAACCATTTCCAACCTAGTTCAATAATGGTAACTATGGTCAATCAAGATCAAGAATGGTCAACTAGCTCAATAGCAGTATTGATGGTCAAACATATGCATGTATCAAGCTAGTATCAGCTATGTTCATTGATGGTTGACCATAGATAACCACAGTAAAAAATCGTTAACTATTCAACCATGGTCAAAATAGCTTAATAATGCTTAACAATAGTCAACATAATTGACCATATGACAACCATTTCCTCCCATATTCACTAATAATTAACCACAATTGGCCTTAGTAAACCATAACCATCATGTGTAGCATGAAGATAGTCATGCATATGCATCATGCCTATAGTTAACATGGGCATCATAGTTGGCAATGGTTGACATGGTCAACATAGTCAACATGGGAATCATGATCAACTTTAGTCAATACGACCATCATTATCAACCATAGTCATCAAGAGTGCCATGTTTCTCCTCACAATGTGCATCATGGTAAACCATGGCTAACCACAATCACTATAAATTCCAAAAAACAAAATTCAACCATAATCAAACATAGTCAATCATGATTGACTATAATCAATTTTAGTTAAAGATGCTTGAATATAATTAAATATGGTTGACTATAGCCAATCATGTTAACTAAGTCAATTGTAGTCAACCATATTCGTCTATAGCTAAACATTTATAACCATGGTCAACCATAACTAATTCTTGACCATAGTTAGCCATGGTGAACCATAACTAATTCTTGACCATAGTTAGCCATGGTCAACGTTTCAACCATATTCAACATGGTAAAGCTAGGTCAACCATAGTTAACATGGTTGACCATAGTTAACAAAAATGACCATATTCATCTATAGTCAAGAATTGAAAATCGTGGTCAACCATGTTAGCTCATAATTAACCATAATTTACCATAGTCAACCATGTTTAAACAAGCTCAACCATAGTCAATCATCATCAACTATGGTTGACTATAGTGTACTATAGTCAATTATATTCAACTATAATCAACCATAGTTATCATGTCCAACATTCCCATAATTAACCATATGCATCATGCCCATAATACACATGTGCATCATAGTTGACTATGATTAGCATGTTTAACATAGTCAACATGGGCATATGTTTAAATTTAATCAAAATGGCCATCATAGTCCACCATAATCAAAATGGGTGTCATGTTGCGAGTCATTATGGGCATCATGGTCAACTATGGTCAAGCACAATCATTGTAAACATTGATAAACAAAATGAAACCATAGTCAAATAAGTCAACCATGATTGACTATAGTCAGCCATAGTAAAACATGGTTGACTATAGTTAATCATGTCAATTAAATAAACTATAGGAACCTATAGTTAACATTATTTACCATGGTCAACTAAGTCAATCATATTCAATGATGATTGGATTTAGTCAACATAATCAACCATAGTAAATCATGGTTGATTATAGTCAACTATAGTGAACAATAGTCAACCACACTCAAGTATAGTCAATCATGGTCTTCCCCTAGTTGACCAAGGTCAAACACAGTCAACCATGGTCACATGTCTTTGAGCATAACAAACCATTGACAACAAGGTCAAGGTGGTCAACCATGTTCAACCAAGGTGAAATGTGGCCAAACAATAGTCTACATGGTGAACTATATTCAACATGGTTAAGATGGTTAACAATGGCCAACATGAGCATAGAGATTATTATAGCCTTTAATTTTGATAACTTAAATAACTTTATATAATACATTTAATATTTAACGTAATTTTAATATTATTTTAAGTGTTCCAATATTTAATGTAGTTTTAATATTATTTTTAGTGTTTCAGTATTGAAATTTGTAATATAAAATTGTATTAGTAACTTAGTAATATAAGCTTAATATTACTTTAACTTTAGATTGGTCAAAATATAACTTTGATAACTCTATTAGGTCCCTATAATACTAGTGATTCCCCCATTACTATTGTCATTAACCCTTATTGTTATTTTTGTGCCCCTATTGTCCACATATTGTTATTATAGAAGCCCACTATTGTTATCGCTGTGCCATTATATTAGTATTGTTATGTCGACTTTGACTATATTGTGACCCCTTAGACGCCTATATATAGAAAGGAGGTTTTGTCATTTATATCATCCAAGAATTGTTCATTTATGGAATGTAAATGAAGTTTCCCCCTCGAAGAGGCTGATTTTGAAGTCATTGATCTATCTTTTCTTCTATTTTGTGAGCTAGCTACATAACAATTAGTATCAGAATATTAGATTCTAGGGTTTCACTACTACAAAAAGGTCATCGTGGAATTTTTTCTATAACGTTTTTTCTACGACGTTTCAGAAGCTAAAATGACGTAGGATGTTGATCAAAATAAGGTGGTAGTCTTAAAAATATACTTATTGGTTACTTTATAACCAATCAGATGTGTTCAAGTAGATTTTGTACATGGCTTACTTTATCGTGAGGGTCCCATTTTTTCTAGACACATTGGTCCCATTTTGACTTTCCCTTTTTAAACAGGTGCTTCACCCTACGCCATTGATCTCCTCTTTCCAGATCTAACGGTCATCACTCACCCTAAACACTAACTAGCTCGTTGATTTTCTACCGTCGGACTGTCCGTCCAATCCAATGGTTGTTACATGATTTCACATGGATTCAAGCACGGTCTTTATTATTTCGAAGGCATGCAAAAAACTAGTTTTTCTCTCTCCTTTGGTTGCAATGTGTCGAGAACTCAAGTTGATCGCACGGACTCGGAATATTACTGCTTACCACTTGAAAGGCATGCGATATATTGCTTCCCACTTTTCCAATACAACCCATGTGCATTAAATCAAACTTTAATAAAGCGCTTAATAATTGTTTAGTGCTTAATTCCAAGATTACCCATTAACACTAAATGGTTGCAATTAATGATAAACACATAAACGCTAAGGTTTACAATTAAAGCATGAAAACAGAGGAAATAACTGGTTAAGTTTCAGAACAAAGATACACAAATGTAAATGAGATTTCACACCAGGATTAACACACAGTTACACACTAAATCAATTTATTCAATATAATAGTAGTTACAGAGTCTTGGTCCTCTCTGCTCAATTACAACAATTTACTTGACCTCAATCTCAATCTCAAAACCATGTCTATCACTCAAACTCTCACTTCTCACTCAATTCTCAAACTCTCAACTCATCCCTTTCCATTACATTTTGTTCTCTTTTATGAGTGAAACCTATTCTAACTGCACTAACAACTCGATCTCTATTTTAATCAATCTAACAATCAAATCTATATTCTTAAGGTCTATTACACACCTATGCTAACAACTTATCCCTTTGTCTAAAATAATACAAATTTCTAATTATTACAATAATGAAGTAATGTTCATTTTCAAGAGATCCAACCCTCTCTACCAAAACTGTCTTTTGACCACTCAGGTCAGTGAAGTTTAACTCATTTAGCCACAACATGTGAACAAACCATCACATTGTTGGCTAAGTCCAAATGCTCCTACATCAGACTCCCGAGGAAGAAAAGAATCATTCCTCATAATTTTAGGGTTTACTCCATACTTTTGCAACTCCATAGTTAATTCAACCATGATTGACTATAGTCATCCACAATTAAACATGGTCGACTATAGCCAATCATGTCAATTAAGTCAACCATAGGCACACATATTCAATTAGGTCAACCATAGCCAACAATGATTGGTTATGTTCAACATAGTTAACCATAGTTAAATCATGGTTGATTAGAGTCAACTATAGTGAACCCTAGTCAACCACAATTAAGTATAGTCAAACATGATCTTCCCTTGGTTGACCAAGGTCAAACATGGTTAATCATGGTCATATGTGGTTGAGCATGGTAAATCATTGACAACAAGGTCAAGATGGTCAACCATATTCAACCAAGGATAAACATGGCCAAACAATAGTAAACAATAGTCTACATGGTCAATATGGTTGACTATGGTTAATCATGGTCAACCATGCTCAACATGGTTAAGATGGTTAACAATGGAAACATTGGCATAGAGATTATTATAGTAATTAATTTTAATAACTTAAATAACTTTATACATTAAATTTAATATTTAATGTAATTTAAATATTAGATTAAGTGTTTCAATATTTTATATTGTAATACAATATTGTATTAGTAATTTAGTAATATACGTTTAGTATTACTTTAAATTTAGATTGGTCACAATATAACTCTACTAACTTTAATTTTATTTGTAATGTGACAAACAAACATCATCATAGCGTGACAAATAAGAAATGTCATCACAATTTGATGAACAATAAATAATGCCACAATTTGAAGAATAGGGAAAATTATTGTAATGTGATAGACAGAAAACACCATCACAACATGATGAATAAAAAATGTTATCACAATTTTGATGAATAAGAAATTTCGTCATAGTGTGACGAACGAAAAATGTCACTACAATGTCGTGAATGGTGAATGTCATCACATTGTGTGAAACAATAGTTGTCGTTGCAATATGGTGAGCAAAAAATAACATCACAATGTGCCAAACAAAAAATGGCATCACAATGTGATGGACAATAAGCATCTTTGCAAAGTGATGAACAATAAACATCACAATTTGATGAACAATAAATGTTGTTGCAATGTGATAGATAACAAATGATGTCATAATGTGATGAACATCATATGTCTTTAAAGTTGGGCAAAAAATTAATGTTGGAATGCAACAAATAAAATCATTGACAACTATGGTCAACCATGTTTAACTAAGTTAGGGATGATCTTCCCTTAGTTGACTCGGGTCAGTCAAGGCCAACCATGGTCATATGTGGTCAACCATAGTCAATCATAAACAACAAGGCCAACCATGGTCAACATGGTCAATATGACCAACCATCTTCAACCAAATTCAAACATGACCAAGCCATAGTCAACAATGATATACATGGTCTACGTGGTCAACATGAGCATCTATGTTGACCATAGCCATTTGTATGTAAACGTTGACAACTTTGGTCCACCATGTCTAGCTCTAGTCAACCATAGTTAACCATTGTCAAATAATTTCAACGATGATAAAAAGTGATTAACCAAGCTCAACCATGGTCAAACATGGTCACCAAGTTTAACCATAGTCAGCCTTATTTAACCATGTTCCAACAAGCTCAATCATGCTCAAATATGGACAGCAATGGTCAACGTGGAAAACATGACCTACCATGATCATGGTCAACCATAACTTGACGATATTTAACCATAGTTAGGCATGTTTAAACATGGTTAAGCAATAATAGCAATTGCCAAACATGCAACCAAGTTTATCCATGGTCAACCCTATTTAACAATGTAACACAAATACAATGTTATATTAATGGTTGACCATGGTTAATCATGGTCAACCTCATCGACCCTCTCCAACCTTAAATACAACATTAATCTAACATTAACTATGGTCCACCAAGGTTGAAAAACTACAATAAAGAATGGTCTACATGTTTAACATGGTTAAGATGCCCAACCATGTTCAACATGGGCATCATGATCAACCATAGTCAATCATGGGCATCATGCCCATAGTCAACATGGGTATAAGCATAAAGATAGTTAGTAAAGTTAATAGCTTAAAATTAAATAACTTTTTAAAAGAAATTTAATATTTAATACTTAATTTAATTTTAGTATTATTTTGTTGGAGGAAAGGTTGGAGGGAAGGTGGAGTAGAGTACAACCTATTAAGCTCTTCGCACTATCAATTCTAGGAAATTCTGCTACATTATCGAAAGTGAATCCTAGAGTAAATGCCACCATATTAGATTTATTTGTCATCTTTTTAGTTAAATGTTCTTAGCTAGAGTCGAGGAGTTCTTGTCTTTGAAAGGCAATAGGGAAGGGAGGGTACTTTATCATATTGGGTCGAAGCTTCTTAGGCATTCCTTGATAATTTGATATATCAGATTCTACTACAATGATCCAACCATTGAGTTTGACATCCCTCTCAACCAGCTAGTCTTGAATAACTCTTTCGTCCTGTTGAATCTCTGTCAATTTTTTTATTAACTTCCTATATAGCTTCTAGTATTGATTTGGAGGAGGTCTTGCTCAGTTCTAGGTCCATTATTGTATTCTTAGTCTCCTTAATGGTTTCTTCTTTATTTGGCGTGGTGAGTCTTAGTTAATAACCTTAGTTTCCTCCATCCAATGTTAACTTCATGTTTGTGAGGCCACCCTCTTGGTCGTGTTCTTACCATTGGTGCACCTAATTTCTTTATTCTCTATCCCATAGTTAGCTTGGATCTTGTGGTATAGTTGGTCTCAACTTTTCACCATGAATATTCTTTGTATAAACTATTGGTGCAATACCTCTTTTCTTGGTATGCAACAACAAAGAATGCATAGTAGGTGTGAAGAGGGAAGTTATGCCCCCCAAGGATGTAATTGTGCCTAACAATAGGCATAGGAAGCTATTAAAACATGTCATCCAACCATTCCCCATGAAACATAAAATGAGATTCACTAATTGGAATCCATTGCTACTAGAGACAACAACATTCTTCACACTCAAATATCTTTGAAGATGTTTTTATGTAGATTCCTGACCTTGGCCATCCTTAGGGATGAAGGAAGAAATTCCTTAGTGTCATTACTTTGTATTGGCATATTAATATTTTTACAGGTCTGGAAGATGTCAAGCATGTCCAAATAAACCAAAGAGTATTCTTGGAAAGAATGGATGCAATATTGTCTCATATAAAGCTCCATCTCAGTGTGATATTTCTCCTCCTAATTCTAATGGTAGAGATTCAACACTTGTCACCTCCTCATATTCTTAATCCTTTAATGTTAGCTTGTAGTTTCTAGTTCTGTAATACAATAGTTAATTCATTAACTATGGTAGAAGTGTTGAAACTTTTATAATTTTCAACAAATTACACTATTGGTAGGTATAAAAAATATCTAGTTTCCTATTGGGTATATTGAGACCACCTACCAGTGATATGTTTAAGCTGGTTGATATTATGATGTACCTTGTTTGCATGATATTTTGAGGAAGCGCAACATTAACTTACAAAATAAAAATAAAAATAATGTTATTTTAATTGCTTAAATATTTAATTTTCAATATATTTGCATTAATGAGTTCTAGTTATACAAGTTTGATCTTATTTTAACTTTAATATTACTTTCAAGGTGATGAACAAGAAATGTGGTCACAACACAATGAACAACAAATGCGATGACACTGCAAAAAATGTTGCAATATGAAAAATAACAAACATGATCGCAACATGACAAATAATAAATGTCATCACAATGTGACAAACAATAAATGTTATTGTAATATAGAGAATAAAATAAAACATCACAATATGCCAAGCAACAACTGATGTCTCAATGTGACAAACATTAAACATTGTCACAATGTAATGAACAATAAACAACATCTCAATGTGATGAATAGTAAATTTCATTGCAATGTGATGCACAACAAATGACGCCACAATTTATTGAACATCATACTTCATGACAATTGGACAAAAAATGATGTTGCGATGCAACAAAAAATGGAATTGACAACCATGTTCAGTCATGTTTAACTAAGTTAATCATTATCTTCCCTTACTTGATTGAGGTCAAACAAGGTAATCTAAGGTCATAGGTGGTTGAGGATAATCAATTGTAGACAAGAAGGTTAATCATGGTAAACATGGTCAAGATGCCCAACCATGTTCAACCAAGGTCAATCATGGCCAAACCACAATCAACGATGTTCAGAATGGTTAACATGGTCATGATTTCCAACCAATATCAATATAGGCATCATGGTTGAACACATTCATCTACAAGTAATTGCTAATAGCCCTAGTATACCATTCCTAACCATATTCAAGCATATGTTTACCATGGTCAACCATTATCGAATAATCTCAACCAAGGTGAAAAATATTCAAGCAAGCCCATCCAAGATCAAACATAGTCACCATGTTCAACCATAGTCAGACTTCTTCCACCATGTTCAAACAAGCTTAAACATGATCAACTATGGTTAAATGATGGATAACATTGACTACGATGTTAATGGTGAACCATAATTTTACTATATTTAAAAATAGTCAATGATGTTCAAACAAATTAAAATAAGCTTGACTACGGTCAAATATTTCATCAAGTTTAGCCATGGCAAACCTGGTTCAACGATGTAACAATAATGTAACAAAAATACATTTTTATATTAATGGTTGACCATGGTCAATCAATGTCAACCTCACCAACCCTTTGCAATCATTAATGTAACATTAACTATGGTCGACCTTTTCAACCATTGTCAACCTCATCAAGCATCTTCAACCATAATAAACCATCACCAACCATCATCAACCATCATCAACCACTACCAATCTATTGTAGCAGCTACAATGACCGTCCAAAATTTTTCCTATGCTTCGTTTTGGAGCCTCCCTCCTAAAACCATAGCATCTCATCTTATGCTAACCTAAGTACTTATGTTTTAATTGGGCTTTATCTTTTGCTTACGGCTTGTGTTTTCTAACTTTCTTTTCAGTCTAACCCACAAGCCGATCTCTGGACTTGGTTTCAACCCAATTCTCGGATTTCACTAGTGAAATATGCAATCCTTGAGGGCACCAACCTTGCTCTTGGGAATTGCGCAGTCCAAGCCAATAGTGATCCTTTAGCTCCAAAATTGTGCAAAGCTAGTTGGGAGCTAGCCTTTGGCTGGGAAACTGCACAGAGCATGAGAGGCAACCCAAAGTCACTTAGCCCATAATTTGTGCAAAAGTTTTTCTGCTCAAAAGTTTCTAATTGCATAAGCCAGAGGGTTGCACAATCCTTCTGAGAACTACGTAACCTCTCCAGGAAATGCATGGTAACTTTTCTCATAAAAGAAAAAGAATCCCTAGGAAGTAGGGGATCTATTATTAGTTTTCTCAAGGTGGCACAATGTTATCTTTAGAAGCTTCCGCTAGGTGTCACTTTTATCCTTGATCTCCGACATGCATGTCATGAATTCCAATTTTACTCAATTCATTGTAATAGATGCCTCTAGAGCTCATTTTCATACTCAATCATCAATCTCTAGCATGCCTAAGGAGATCAAGGAACCTTCGTAGCATCATTGTCACTTTCCGGGTGAGTTTCTCTTTTATCATCTTTTGTTGCCTTTTCTATCACTTTTTCTTGTTTAGCTTGTGAGAGTGTTGTTTGACTTGTTTTGTTGAGAGAATGCTAGAATTTTAACTTGTTTTAGCTTGTAGAAGTGTTGCTTTAGGTTTTCTATTACCTTTCCGAAGTGTCGCATGCATTACCTTGTTTTTGCACCAACGCTCACTATTGTGGTGACTCTCTCCACATGCTTCGTTCTCCTTCTGTTTGATTGATACCTGCACTTGTTTTACTTGCATGCATAATCACTTAATTATATATGCACTCAGCATCACACCATCCTTCAGATCTACTTTATCAGACACTCCCCTTTGGTAGACCTAGGCTCCCCTTAACCGGATCTCACATTCACTTGCATGCACTATGAAATCTGACAGCTCTAGCCCTCTACCTTGGATTATGAAATTGCACAAAGGTTTTCATGGACTAGCTCCAACTGCACTCTGTGTAGTTCCAAGAGCTAGCCTCCTAGCTTGGTCACTGAGACTACGTAATGTGAAATCTCTCCCAAGATTTGCCACAGAATGAATTGTGCATTGCACATTTCCAGTCATCAAGATTTCACATTGACTTCTTGGAATGCGGAGTGTGCAATTCCCACAGTCAATCAATAATCCATGTTGATCAAAATCATACAATCCCTCTCATTAGATGCCCTGAATGTTGCTTGATCATGCTATGAAGTTAGATTCATAAGAGATAATGTTTTCTTCCATGAGCATCCTTTCTATCCCACAAGTACGAAACTTGTGAAGCACTTCTCTCCAACAGTAATTATACCATGGAACCAAAGATATTTGCTTCAAGAAATAATGTTGGAAGGAATATTAGGTAAGTAGTTTAGCAAGTTCCAGTTAACTTTTCAATCTATGCAGACATTAAACTATCCATAGAAAAGGATTCAACACTAACATAGCAGTATGTCCAACAACAATAGCAAAAGGAAGAAATCCAATACAAGATCATGGAAGGGGGAAGTTGCTAACATAATAGGGTGAACAAAGCTGCACAGTAAAAGTGTATTCAATCTTCATGGATGTAGCTTTGGAAATGGAAGAAAAAGGAAGTAGAGGACATTGACAACAAAGCGGAGGAAGAGAGAAAGAAGAGCTTGTAGGTAGAAAAACTAAAGTTGCAGGAGAAAGCGAAGAAGATTAAGGATGAACAAGAGATGAGAAGAAGAGGAAGAGAATAAAACAAGAAATAGGTGGAAGAAGAATGGCAAGGCGCAATGATAGAGAAAAAACCACCCATACAGGTTGAGGAGTCAGAACAACCAACAACTGAGGTAGACAGTGAACAGATGCATGATTGAGAAATGGCTTAGCAGATTAAGCAGTTCACTGAGAAGACGAACATCACATTAGAGAAAGAGGCACAAAATTAAGACATTGAACTCATGCTGAGAGCACCCAAGGCCACCTCTCAGTCTCCACCACCTCTAGTGTCAAAACCTATCCCGAGCAAACAAGGAGATGTTGTCCTCCTTGATGATAATGCAATCATGGATGTGTACAATCTTTCATTTGACGAATTGCAAAAGAAGATTATACAGACACAAAGATAGCACTTTCTAGATGATTATGCATCACTAGTATTCATGAAGGAAAGGGTGATAGTACCTGACACCAGGAACCATCCAGCCGCCCTTACCAAGGCCACCTTGGCCTATGCCAGAGAAAAAAGTTCCAATATCAAGTACTTGTTGACCGAGAATGAACAACTCACAAATAGTTTGCAGGTAGCCACGCAAGAGCTAGAAAAATCTCAATAGTATAGCACAATTTCTACAATGGTAGAGAATCTAAGGAAAGTGATACTCGTGATAGTATCAACACTTGAGACCACCATATGAAACGTTTATGATGCATTTGTCACTGTCCACAAAGTAGTGTCTGTGTGCATGGCTTGTAGTAGCGGAGCAAAGAGTTTGTTTAAACTCTTAGGAAAATACATTCTACCATCACCCATGTGCAAGAGTGGATAATGCTTCACTTACCAAAGATGATGAAGGTGCAGCCAGAGCTAGACAAAGGAAAGACCCAAATTCTGATCCAAAATTATGAGCATCTTGCCTCGTTCATCACTAGCATACAGGATTTGTAAGCATGGTTGTACAAGAGCTTGCATGTTGTGGTGAGAATGCATTGGATCTCATCAAATCAATTCCCTTAACAAAGCTAAACACAAGACCCATGTCCAACTAGAGATCCATGAGTACATGGTGCAGCTAAGGCGAGAGGCCACCAAGGATGACTTGAATATGAGCACACATAACATGCAAAAGTACATTGGTGGTCCTGTCATGGTCAACACCATGCTACATATGCTTCAAGATGAGTTGGACACAGGTTCTAAGACCATATACCTCTAAGTTATGGAGGCAAGTGTCCACTATCAGAAAGACACGAAAAAGCAGCTTAGGGACATCATTACATAGTAGAAAGCTTGACATTAGTACATGACCAAGAAGCATCAAGTGGAGTTTATCGAGTTGGTCTTTCCCTAAACTTTGTAGTCATGGTGTTTTGTCTTGTTAGGTTGTTTCTAGCCTATTTTCTCTCACATGGGTAGATGTGGAAAATGCATATTATTTGTAAATATGTTGTATGTGAAAATCCAAGTGTCATTAGTGGAATGTGAACAATCACTATGTAATGTAATGATTTATTTGTAAAGAAGTTGAAGAGTCATCAGTGTAGTCAAAAACTCACAAAGGGGAATTTCAAGGGTCACCCCACCCTTTTTTATAAATATAACCTCATAACCCATAGAACATGTTTTTGATAGCCAAGCTTTTGGCTAGGCTTAGGCTTAGAGAAGGCTTGGGAGTATTGTGATGAGCCTTTGCTTCTCCATGATGTAGAGTGAGTATACTTCTTTGGAGGAGCAAGTAGTGTTGACTGTAATGATCCACTATTGGGGCTAGTGGTTGTCGAGGGTGTATGTATGGATGGAACTTTCACTTAATAATAATGAAACTGAGCCAACACATTTTCATGCATATGTTGTTATTGTAGTTGGACTATTCAGGTTGATTTAGCAATGTATGTTGTTTAACTTACACAATTTCTTATGAACTATTTTGTATGAAATTGTACGAATATTATTGAAGGCATTTTTTGGATTAACCCATCACTTTGTTTTGTGGACTATTCCACATTTCAGCTTGTGATTCCATTCCACTCATGTGTTCCTTTCAGGATGTGTACTATTACAGGATTTTAAGGGACACACTTCCTTTCTCCTCCATGTGTTATAACCCCCATGCATATCACTTGACTCGCTACAAGGTCACACACTTTCTTTTGACCAAAGTCATCATAATTATCTTTGTGCGCTACCACAGTGAAGGCACTACAATACCACCCACTGCTGGGGCTCCTACTCCAAACAATTTGAGGTCTAGTTGGGATTTATTACTCGGGAGATCACCTTGAATGCTAGCTGGCCCAGCACCATCAATATTTTTGGCACTAGAAGGAGGGTCAGTTGACAAGCTGAGCCCTCAAAGTCTATTTTGAATCTCTGCATGTCATTCATGACTTACATCACAATCTCAACTTCGGCATGTTTTTCTCATGCTCATAAGTTTGAAGTGTCGGAGGATGTCATAGATGACTTGTCACTACTTAAATTTGATGGTCAAGGCAAAAAATAATCGCTATTAATTCACGTAGTTTCCTTTTTGCGTTTCTGTGACAAGAATGAAGTCCCCTCGAATGACATTGCATGTGGGTTGTTTGCGTACACGTTCAAAAGGCACATTAAGAAATGGTGTCTCACATTGCCTGCAGCCTCTATACACTCTTTCAATCAGATGATTAGAGAGTTAGGTCATGCTTTCTTCTTTTATAATTGAAAAGTACTTAATCGCAAAATATTAAAATTATGAAAAGCACCTAACAAACTTGTTGCACAATTTTATCAACAATTCCATCATATTTTCTTTGAATTTCTAGAAGATGGAGTTGATTGGGAATTTCTCACATAAATATTTAAGTATCTTCTTCACATATGTAACAATCCACACAAGTTAAAATATTTCGAGCCCCGCCCAACATACCTCGATGTTAGAGCTTATAAATCTAATACGAACAAGGTTGTTGTCACAAGTGACTCTACATCCTCTTCTCATCGAACATATCTAGCTTTACAAGATGAGGTGGGAGAAGTTGTGAATCCACCTGTTTAGTTGTCACCTCCTTCCACCCCACTTGCTTTGGATTTCTACGTAGATCTAGATTGCAAGCCTGATGGTTGTCATGTGGTCTCATCCCCTCGACCTCCGCGTATTGGTTCTTCTAATCCTCCAAATTTTGGTGTCTTGTGCTCATCCATTCCGGATTCCACATTTGATGTTCACGAGAATCAAGTTATGGATGGAGCTAGTGTTAGGAAACCAACCTGCGCTATCATTTTTTATGAGTATGTATGGGAATCTAAATAAGAAATTGTAAAGGATGACCTCCTTCTGCCCTCACCTCATCCTCTTTATTCTAACATCTTTTTCTATTTTTCCATTTCTTATTTTTTTGTGAAAATTTATCCCTAGATGTTTCTACTTCTGATCATTCATAGAACACGCAGGGTGTCATTTTGTCATTTGGTTACATAGAGGACAAATATTTCTTCCTAAATCCACTTGACCTATCATCTTTCATTTCTCAAAATTCCGAGGGTGAAATTTTTAGTTTTCCATCTACCCCTATATATGATTCGTCATATCATGAGGATGTCGATGTCCATCTCAAATTTTCTATTCGTGGTTTTCGTGATCTTTCCACTCATTTATCTGATCATGATTCTGATTCACCTATTATTGATATTTCTAAGCCATCGGTCTTTGACGATCTATCTTCTGATGATGTTGAAACCCCTCAAGTTGTCGAGGCAATTTAGCCCGAGCTCATGGTTATGTCAGGTTCTCGTAGTCTTGAGGTTGGTTCCACTTCTGATCAGAAATATGTTCAATCACCCCAGGCTCCTCACCTCTCTCTTATTCACATTGAAAATCAATACGATCTACAATTTTCATATCCTCCACCAGAATCACTCGATCCTATCATTCATGCATTGGAGTCATACATAGCAACCGCTGTGGCAAAACGAAAATTTTCTTCCTTTTTCATGTTTTCTTATTTATCATGCTTGAAAGAGTGTACATATTTGTCGTCCACGGGCAATGTTACACAACACCATGATACATCTGTTGCGAACCTTTCATGTGCTTTTAATCTTTTCTTCTCTGTAGATGCATTCAAACTTCAAACGTTTTTATGTGCATTGCTTTATCTTTATTCTCTATTGGTTTCCTTGAATATATTTCTTGTAATTCATGCCATCAGCATGGGTCAACCAATGCACCGATGGCTACATTGGAAATATCACTTCACGTGAGTTGGCCCATGCTATTTTTAGCTTAGGAGTAGCAGTAGTGTTTATTTTTGGTTTTTTTTCTTACTATTTTTCTCTTTCATCTTACTACTGTCCTTTGCTTGTTTTTTCACTTGTGCACCCTTAGGATTAGTTTCCCCATGAAACCGTGTTTGGCTTCTTGAAATAAGTAGGGTGAAATACAAGAGGACTAGTAAAACTATCAACATTTGGTTATCTGTCTATTCCCTCTCCTTATGAAAATCGTGCGTTTCTTTTAGTTGATGATACCTTTATGGAAAATACATTCTTTTCAGAGTGAGTCTTGGTGAAATCACATCTCTTCCACTTTTAACTAGTACGCCTACCCTAATTGGTTTTCTGTATTCGATTAACCCTTGTCAACTCAGTCAAGTAGAGTAAGTTGAGGGGGAAAACCTTAACAAGTATGCCAAAGGTATATATAAACATCCTTCTTTAAAGGGACAACCTCTTCTACTCTCAATAAATTAGGATCCCTCTTCTGCCTCATGAAATAAATAAGTGCTTATGCACAGTTCTTTGAAAAATGAAAAATGAAAAGAACAAAATAAAGGAAAAATAAGAGAAATGCTTCCTGCGTAGGGAGGTGAAGCAAGTAACTCCGTTAGGGTACTATCTAGACTCACTGGCAGTGGATAAATTCTTTTGTTCATGAAGTGACTCCGGCCAGGGTAATGTCCAGGCCTATTGGCAACGGAGCAACACCAGAGATGAAACTAAAACTCTGATAGTCTATATTACCTGTGCATCAATACACCCCTCATCCCCAATCAAAACAACTCAGTTGACTTGGCTTGGTATGTGGGTGGTCGATAAAGGGAAAGGTAGGGACTATATCTTTAACTCAAGCTAGTGAAGAAACCATGATGATCAAAACATCAAACAATACTTCCAGAAGAGTACAAATCGCTTTACACGACACAAGGTCCATACAGAGGGCTGGAATTCTACCAGTGTGTCACCAATGTTGTAGCAGTTACAATGACCCTCCAGATTTTTTCCTATGCTTCATTTTGAAGCCTCCCTCCTAAAATCATAGCATCTCATATTATGCTAACCTATGTACTTGTGCTTTAATTCAGCTTTATATTCCACTTACGGCTTGTGTTTTATAACTCTATTTTTTGTCTAACTTGCAAGCCGATCTCTTGACTTGTTTTCAACCCCGTTTCAGGCTTTCCTTAGTGAACTGCGCAATCCTTGAGGGAAAACAGCGTTGCTCTCAGGAATTGCACAGTCCAAGCTAGCAGTGAGCCTTCAACATTAGAATTACGTAGAGCTAGGTGACAACTAGCCTTCAGCTGGGAAAGTGCACAGAGCATGAGAGGCAACCTAGAGTCACTCAGCCCGAAATTTACACAGAATAATTTTTGCTCAGAAGTTGCTCAGTGCATAAGCCAAAGGGTCGCACAATCCTTGCGAGAACTGTGCAATCTCTCTGAGAAACACATGGAAGATTTCCCTAGAAAATCAAAAGCATCCCTAGGAAGTAGGGATCTATTATTAGTTTTCTGAAGGTGGCACAATGTTATCTTTAGAAGCTTTTGCCAAGTGTCGCTTTTGTCCTTGATCTCAGGCATGCACATCATGAATTCCATTTTTTCTCAATTCGGTATGTAATAGATGCCTCTAGAGCTCATTCATATACTTGATCGTCAAGCTCTAACATGCCTGAGGAGATCAAGGAACCTTTGGAGTATCATTGTCACTTTTTGGGTGAGTTTTTCTTTTATCGTGTTTTGTCTCTTTTTCTTGTTTATCTTGTGAGAGTGTTGTTTCAATTATTTTGCTGAGATAATGTTGGAATTTTATCTTAATTTAACTTGTAGAAGTGTTGTTTCAGGTTTTTCATTGCCATTCCCAAGTGTCACATGCATTGCCATGTTTTTGCACTAACGGTCATTGTTGCGACGACTCTCTCCACATGCTTCATTCTCCTTCTAATTGATTGATCCCTACACTTGTTTTACTGGAATGCATTATCACTCAATTAGATTTTCACTCAGCATCATGCCATCCTTCAGATCTACTTGATTACACTCCCCTTTGGTAGACCTGGGCTCCCCTTACCCGAATATCAAATTCACTTGCATGCACTATGCAATCTAATAGCTCAAGGCCTCTGCCTTGGCTTCTAGAATTTCCGAAAGGTCGTCCTGGCCTGGTTCCAACTGTGCACTTCATAGTTTCAGGAGCCAGTCT
Source organism: Pinus taeda (assembly GCA_000404065.3). Classification (NCBI taxonomy): domain Eukaryota; kingdom Viridiplantae; phylum Streptophyta; class Pinopsida; order Pinales; family Pinaceae; genus Pinus; species Pinus taeda. Next base: position 1,298 of record APFE031283637.1, on the reverse strand, counting down.
CCGAGCTTGGTCAGTGAGACTGTGAAATGTGCAGTCTCTCCCAAGCTCTCTCCTAGAATGAACTATGCATTGCATAGTTCCAATCGTCAAGCTTTCAGGCTAACTATTTGGAGTGTGTAGCGCACAGTTCCTATAGTTAGTCAATCACCCTTTTTAGTCAAAGTTGTGTAATCCCTCTCATTAGATGCCTTGATTGCTCCTTAATCATGTTGTGAAGTTATATTTGGAAGAGCTAATGTTTGTTTGCCATGAGTGTGCTTTCTGTCCCACAGGTACCACACTCATGAAACACTTCTCTCCAACAATAATTATACCATGGCACCAAAGAGAGATGCTTCAAGAAAGAATGTTGGAAGGAGTATTGGGCAAGCAATTGAGCAAGTGCCAATTAACTTGCCAATATATGCAAACACTCAACTATCCATAGAAAATGAGTCAACACTAACATGGTAGCAAGTCCAGCAACAGTAGTAGAAGGAAAAAATCTAGTGCAATATCACAGAAAGTGGAAGTTTCTGAAATAATACAAGGAGAACAAAGTTGCAGAGTAAAATTGTATTCTATATTCATGCAAGAAGCTTTGGCGGCGAAAGCAGAGGAAACTGAAAACAGAGCGAAGGAAGAGAAAAAGTAGAGCTTGCAGGTAGTAGAACTAAAGTTGCAAGAGACAGAGAAGAATATGAAGGAAGAATAAGAGATGAGAAGAAGAGAAAGAGAAGAAAAGCATAAAAAAGAGGAAGAATAAATGCAAGGCATAATGACACAGCAAATTACGCACATACAGTTTGAGGAGTTAGAATAGCCAGCAGCTGAGGTAGACATTGAACAAATGCAGGATCAGGAAATGGCTCAACAGATTGCAAAATTGATAGAGTAGATAGACATGGATTTAGAGCAGGAGCCATAGAATGAAGACACTAACCTCATACCGAGAGCACCCGAGAGCACCTCTCAATATTCACCACCTCCTGTTTCAGAACTAGTCCAAAGAAAACAAGGAGATGTTGTCCTCCTTGATGATGATCTGGTCATGGATGTGTACAATTTGTCATTTGATGAGTTTCATAAGAAGATTATACAAGCGTGAGGGAATCATTTTCTGAATATCACACATCACCTACATTCATGAAGGAAAGGGTAATAGTGCCTCACACCATGAAGCATCCAGTCGTCATTCCCGAAGCCACCTTGGCCTATGCTAGAGCAACAAGCTCCAATGTGAAGTACTTGTTGGCTGAGAATGAACAACTCAAGAAGAACTTACAGGTAGCCACACAAGAAGCAGAATAATCTAGAGA
>APFE031283633.1:0-11076 GCA_000404065.3 Pinus taeda | reverse complement strand
AAATTAACCAAGTGCCAAGTCAACCCTCCTCCAAGCAATAATTGTCCACAATATTGTTAATAAGTTTGGTTACAAGATACCATATTCCTGCCCTTAGATGTCACGTTCCACAGAGAAAGGATGCCTTAGAAACTCACAATCTTAGTTAGCTTAGATATCACAAATATATGATGCCACGGGAAGTTCATTTAACACGTAAATGTGTAGTCTCAAGATTTCACATGACCATAGGAGATCAAAGCCTCAAAACTTGTATTCCTCAAAAGAATAATGCTGCAGACATCACCAAATTTCATCTTCTTAGATGAGATTTGAATTAGTTTCCAAATGGTGGAGAATAAATGCCAATATATAGTTGATTTCTCATCCAAAAAGGTGCCTCTAATCACTGAGTCGACCTGTCATAAGGGGGGGGGACTTGGAAGCTGGGATTTGACCAAAAGACATATAAAAAATCAATTTTATTTTTCTTTAAATTGTCCAAATAAAATATGACAAAAATAATTTTCTTTTTCACTCTTTACAACATCATGATTATGAAGAGTGAACCTAGTTACAATTTTAACACTCCCTCTTAACTAGGAAGGTATTCATAATGACTCATCGAGATATTCGTATGTTGAAGACTTATATAAGAAAGGATCATCATGATTAAGATAAGAATCATCATAAATATCATTACCAACATCAACCACATCGCCATAATCCAGTCAATACCCATGACATATGACACACAAGACCACTCTAGAAAGAGATAAGAGCATAATGTTGGGAGGCTACAACCTCTAGGGCCATTCTCTTTAATTAGGTCAGATTGACATAGGGATAACCCCCCTAATTAGGTCACTATATAATGACACAAAGAGAATGATTGTTCTCTATTGGACCATTTTCATATACAAGTCAAAGTGACACAAGGACTACAACCCTAATTAGGTCACTATACAATGGCACAGGAAAATGTCTGTCCATAGGACCATTATTCAACCAAGGTATATGTACTTGTTACAGGGATAACCTCCCTAATCAGGTCAAAGTACATGACATAGGAAGAATGTCAGTCTGTGACGCTATCCAAACTTTCAAACCATTCTCTAGCAAAGGTCATAATTACACAGGGATAACTTATCCAACAAAGGTCAATATGACACAGGGAGAATATCGGACCACTCTCCAGTAAAGGTCATGAAGATATAGGGAGAATGTTCATTTCATCAACTTTACCTCTCAATGAGAGAGGTAATCTCCACAAGAACAAGCTAAGTCTGCAATTGTACTTGTCAAAATATCTGTGACCAACTATATCATGTTGGTAACACATGTTGAGCAACACATATTAGGCTCAACCATATACTCTTACGTTCCCTTCATTAGATCACAAAAGCTTTCTGGATACCCAAACTGGATGCTCCCTATCACATTGACAGTCCATCATCTAGGAATTTGAGGTTAGCTTTCTCTGGGGTCATAACAGTGATTTCTTATAGCTCCCTTTAGAGGCAATACCTCCTCCACAAATACTCCCTCTAACATATGAGTCCTTGTTCTTTCTTCAGATACAAGTCATATCAAATCATCAACTGAGGCAAACGTCTGATCAAGATCCCCTCCCTCTTGTTGAGAGAAAACTCTCAAATATTTCTTCGATGTTGGCATCTGCTACATGCTAGATATTGAATTCTCTTTGGCACAATCAAGGCATACTTACAACTACTTGCTCCCTCTGAACTTGGGTCTCATTTGGTAAAATATTCTTCAAGTAATAAGTCTTGAAAGCCTTCTTACTTTGCTTCATTATTCCACTTCCATCTGCTGCTAGAGCCTAGGTAACTTCTACTACCTACAATCCTTACTAGGAGTCCATGAAATAACAATTATAACCACATAAAGTACACAAAAACTAGCTAAAAGACAACAATAGTAAAAATCAAAGAAGAGAAACAACAAATACTTATCTTTTGAGTATTATGTCAGCTCCCTCTTGAACTTAGCCTCATCTTATCCATCATACAATCCCATCATTTTCATTCTCTTCACCAACATGATGTCACTACTTGCTAGGGTTAGAATTTCTTTTTTGAGCGAAAACATCAATCCTAAGGCTTGTTTGTAATCCCTAGGGTTTTCTTCTTTCAGACTTTGTTATCTTCTAGGGTTTTACAAAACCTAGTATCATATGTCAAAACCTCAAGTATTTATAATAAAAGTACGGTTTTCTATAAAGCACACATGGCATCAATTCTTCAAAAGGTTCAGGTCATCACAATAATAGGTTCAAAATATCTTTCCTTGCTACATCTACAAGCATCTATATTCTTAACCTTGAAGAGTGACTCACCCTCATCTTCATGGGAGTTGCACTTTCATTATTAAGGGAGTCTTCATTAGCATATATAATGTATCTTGCAAATATCTTGCTTCTTACATACCCCTGAAATATATATGATACTTCAACTTTTTCAATTATTCTTAACAAGGTTTGTGGATGTAGGACATATCACTATATCATATGGAATTACAAAATTTCCATCCTCATTACCTAGGTACCTTACATGTCACATGTCAAGAAGGTTGTCCTTAAGAGGCCCCTTAAGGATCTCTTTATAATTGCTTATGATTTGTTGATGCCATCCTTTTATTAATTAATGTCTTTAGAAAAATTTCAACCAGACTTAAGCTTTATCTTAATACTTCAAGCAAAATTCACTAAGGGTGATATCATGTACCTCTTATTATTTTGTTGGTATTCATGTAAGTTTGCAATACCATGGATTTTCCCAAATCCTTTTATCATGAGTTCTAATCCTTCGAACTCTTGGATATTTATCTTGAGGCTCTTGATCCTAAAGATAACTTTTGATGTGAAAACTTCCTTAATAAACATGTTTAACCTTCTGCAATTTTATATTTCCTCTTAGATGATTCATACCTATGAAATCATGACTGAAGCTTGACAAGCATGAAGTCATTTAGATTTTTAGGATCAACCATACCGACATTTGACCTAGCTTATTCAAGTCTATTTAGCCCACCTTCACTACAATTAAGACTTAGGAAATCTTTATAAGACAATTCTTATTCTGTTTGATTTTGGGCTTCATTCCTTATTTAGATTTTTTGAGGTCATTTGACCTATACTATAGGTCATGAAGCTTGGTATTGGCTCTAGGCCCTTAAGCTATGTACTAGGTTCAAATTTTTGTCTCACCAATCACCACAGGTTTGTATCACAAGTCACCATAGGCCTCTATATAGCAGTCACCACAAGTTCAAATCAACACAGGTTCTAACCCCTATTTCTCAAGTGTCACCACAAGCTTACAAAATTCATATCTCTGTTTACAATGTATTACCACAGTTTTCGGCCTTTTGGCACAAAATTCATACTGTGTACATGATACAAATCACTTCAAGAGACTTAAGAGACACTATGTATTCAAGATACCTTTTTGACATGCTTCTACATATGATTTTTATGCATAGAATCATCTATATATGCCTAGGAATTAAGACTTCGATTTTATAGCAACTTTGTTCAACTTCAAGACGACTCTTCAACCATAAACTCTAATATCATGTTGAAATTTGAATGCATGATAGAATTTTTGAACATGATAATTACTTGTGATTGTTTATATATTTGATTTTCATTTAGCATTAAGTTCATTAATTTGGTCATCAAGCAATTATATAAGTATAATACAAAAAAGACAAGAGACACTAGAAATTAGGCCAAAACGCTAGGGCAAAAACCACAATGGGAAAACATAACAATCCTTTCCTTATAGAATCTTAATCAACAAGAGAAATCCAAGTCATAGATAAATTGACCTGTAGACCAATTACCGAAGTGCTAAGTCAGCCTCCTCCAGGCAACAATTGTCCACAATATTGTCTATAAGTTTGGTTACAAGATGTCATATTCTTGTCCTTAGATGCCAAGTTCCACAGAGAAAGGATGCCTCAAAAACTCACAACCTTAGCTAGCTCGAATATCACAAATATACAGTGCCACAAGAAGTTCGTATAATACAAAAATGTATATTCTTAGGGTTTCACATGACCATAGGAGACTGGAGCCTCAAAACTTGTATTCCACAAAAGAATAATGCTTCAAACATCACCAAATTTCCTCTTCTTAGATGAGATCCTAATTGGTTTCCAAATGGTGGAGAATAAATGCTAATGTATAGTTGATTCCTCATCTGAAAAAGTGCCTTTAAAGGCTAAGTCGACCTATCATCAAGGGGGTTGGCTTGGAAGTTGGGATTTGACCAAAAAACATATAAAAAATAAAATTTTTACTTCTTTAAAATGTCCAAATAAGACATGACAAAACTAATTTTCTTTTTGACTCAAATGAATTCCTTTTGACCCTTTACAAGATTATGATTATGAAAATCATGATTATGAATATCTAACCTAGTTACAATTTCAACATCAATCATGGATAAAAGCATGAAGATGGGTTACACTTTTGGGCCAAATCTGATAATGAAATTTCAAGTTTTTCTTCTTTTATCGAATTGCACCCCTCAAAATTTGTTTTAAAAAAATGAATATTGATTCAGAGTAAAAGGAAAATATGTGGAGAATTATGTTGTTGTCCTAATGATATTTTTTGTAAAACATTTTAGTGTCGTATAATATCTCAGTTTTCCATTTAATGAAATATATGTCATTGCAACTTTTCTCAAAACTTAAGAGATATGTATATGTTCACATGGCATAACTTATTCTAAAAAGTGTAATATATATAAGCATGATCTACTCAAAGTTTTCATATTAAAAATTTATTTTTTTATGCAAAATTATATTTTTTTATTATTTTTCGAAGTTGGCGAAGTAATATTTCAATTGCATTTTAAAGCTACATGTGTTCACATAAAAAAAAATTCAACTCTTTAAATAAATTGAAAAACCAAGAGTACATTTTTGAAGAGGACTCGTAAATGAAAATCGTGGTATTTTTTGAAATTTTTTCATTGTGTATATTTTATGTTATTGATTTTTTATTCAACCCCTTTGAAACTGTCCAAAAATATTTCAAGTGTTATATTTAAAAGAAATCATATGAAAGTATCAAATGAATTCAAAAGTGTCAAATTCATATGCCATTGGATAGATGATTATTTCACGAATCCAATGTGATAAACTCCACCACTTAAGGACAATTTCTGCCCTAAATCCGGTAGGGTGTAATTTTTAGTACTTCAAGAGCTCTATTGAGCACTGAAATTCAAAATTCAAATTGCTCGATCAAGGTATAAAGAAACCCTCGATTGAGTGGCATATGTGGTTAACCAGCGACTCGATCAAGCCATTAAAAAACTAACCCGCACGTGGCCTTAGCAACATTATATTGATGGTATTAATGATGAATCATATGGTCCAAGGGCTCGATCAAACCATAACTCTTGATTGAGCCGTTAACTCGGGTTAGGAAATGGCTCGATCGAGAGTTTGATTAAATGTTCAATTGAACTATTTTTAAGTACCTCAACAACTCAATTGAGCACTTGAAAATTTTTCAATTGCTAAAAATTACTAGATTAAACATCTATTTTTCAATAAAACACACCCTCATACTTTGACACCCTTATTCTCTTTCAACTTTTTTTTTTTTTAATTTATCCAATTTACAACTTTTTTATTTTTTCAATTCTCTTAATAAAAAGCAATACAAGTTTTTTTCCTAAAAATTATTATGTCAAAACAAATTTCTAAGAAATATTATGCGTTAAAGCAAATTAATCCAATCTTCAAAATGTATATTTGTGTAACTATATATAGTAGTGTAACCATCGTGACTTTAATAACTTTAAAAACCCGGGAAATATGATATCTACCAATATTTATCGCTGTCTTAAACAAAAAACTTGAAACCCTTATGGTTTGGATGAAAAATAAGCAGCAGCTACTAATTCCAGTGAACTGCATTCCATGAATTGTTGGCCTCTTGAAACCATGGCCCATGCAAAACAAAGATCTAGGGATACAACTACTCAACGGACACCTTCTCATGGCAACTCAATGAGGAAACCTTAGTGCACACATAGAGATGTCTGTTGCTTTCTTTCCAAATGGTGGTGGCTTCTCATAAAACACTTGATATGTGGTTCTATCAGAATACCTTTAAAAACTCCGATCTATGGGTGTCCCTGGCATATCAAGGGCAGCAACCAAATCGGATACATCCTCTGCCGCTTTGCATTCTCACGGCTTCCCTTCCTTAACCAACAGTGGTTGTGCAAATGGCACAGCTGATCTTTTTAATGAAAGTGGGTTTACAAATTCTCAAACCATAACACATAGTTTTAACAGTCGGAAGCAAATTCCTAGCTCTATGTCGTTTCCTTAGTTTTGATACTTTGATGGGAGAGAAGAAACCAAACTCAAAATTACTTAGAAGAATACCACACACAATTTATTAGAGCTGCCCTCTATCAATGAAATTTTCTCATTTAATCAAAATTGCTTAATGATACATAATTAAATAAATCCAAGAGACTTACAAAAACTCTTTTAGATTGTTTTTATAAAATCTGTTCTTAACCTTAAAAACATCATAGACTCTTTTCCTAAATTTACATTCTATTAGAAACTAAAAACCTTTCTAAATATTGAAGGTAATTAATACACACCAACATTACTCTCGTAAGTTAAACAATATAAACAATTACATCAAGAATAAGAAAATGTACAGCAAATATACACCCAACCACATTACAAAGCACCATTTATTTGTTGAATTGAGTAGATGAAGATTATTGCTAATGGAGATTGTCTCTCACAGAGATTGAGATTAAGGTTTGTAAAATCTGAAATGGGTTTGTAAAATTATATATCTATTGAATGACGAGATGAGGATAACTGCTAAGGAAGATAATCTCTCCATAGTCACAGATATAGAGATTGGTCAGGGAGATTGAGAAGAATTCCAACAATCCAAGCATGGGTGAAGTTAGAAATTTGAATGGTTCAGTTATATCACAATAGAAAATAATATTTTGATTAATATCCTTTTTACATATTTGCCATGGTTCTACATCCAGTGAAATTCGAAGTACAGAAATGATTTGGAAAAGGATACGGAAGAAAATGAATACTGAATTAACTCATCAGATATACTGACAGGAATGGGGCTATGTGCACCTTGCTAAGCTTTCCAGTTGGCTTTTTGAGGTTCTCATTACACCAAAACCTGCCAGCTTCAGTACAGTTCTAAACCATTACTTATTGAGTGGTTCCAGGCAGATCGCAGAGTGACCTTGATTCCAAATAAGACGAGTGTGAAAATCCAACGTGTAAATCAAGTGAAAAAGCATCCGTAGATCTTGTAAATTCCTCACTAAACTGACAATGTGCAGTTAAGCTGCAATCCATACTATTTCAACAACAAAAATCCACATCTTGTGAATTACTTGTCAGCGGGTACCAGGAAGGGAATTTGTTGCAGGCCAATTTTATGGCTACAGATCAATAAATCCAACTATCTCGTCCAGATCCATGCTTGGAAATTCTACTGTGTAGGCTTTGAAACGATTGTCCAAACTTCTAACTCATAAAAAAGGACGATAACCAGACATAGAAGTGGATAATATTTGCATCAGGAAGCAGAAATTAGGGACACATATTTACTGCCTCGAAGTCTATTTCAACAAATACAGGGATTGCAGTTGATCAATCTCTGTGATATACTAGCTCAGGTGTAAAAGAAAGACCGGAGGAGATTTTGTAAAGATCTCAACACACGATCCAACCACGTAAATTTATCTAGCTATTTGTATTTGAGACTTTAGTCGATTAGGCAATCTATAAGAGAGGTTAACTAAAGAGGTTATGTAACTATCTCAACGGGCAATTCAATCACATTAAATATATAAGTAAACTAAGGAAATAATAGCCTAGTGTTTGCCTCAAACAATTAGGCACATACTATTAGATATCCCTTGCACATTTATGTCAACATCCTAGTCGAAAAGACGAAAACCTTGGTGCACTAGTATGGAGTTTGAGTTAAGAAAAACAAGAACCTTGGTGCACTAGTTTGAGTTAAGAAAACCAAGACACTAAATGTTATATGTAGAAATTTAATGTGTACATTCAAAACTGCTCAGGAAATTTACTAGATCACAAGATTTGAAGTTATTCTACTCATATGCTGAAAGAAAATCATGATCGAGAACACAATTCATTAACATGCATCAAGATTCAAAACACATATACATATATTTATTTAGGGGAAAACAATTGCTCAAAACCCCTTACTATGTGTATTGCATTAATCAAAGAATAGAGAAGAAATACAATGCTCGCTCAAGCCTGAGCTACCCTTGCACTAGTATAATCTGTCTCATTGTCTCAAAACCTAACTGAAGCTAATACTTCGCCAATTTCTCATCCTCTCAAGCTCCTATTTCCTTGCGTTATTTGATGAGAAATTAGCTTTCTATTAATTAGGGAAATTATTCTTTGAGAATTGCGCAATTCTTTTAGGCCATTCTTTGACTTTATGCACTACTTGTACAAATTGAACAATTTTGCAATTGATAGTACAATGCCCTTGAACTCCAACCTCAACTAGGTAACTTGAATTCTCTGCACGCATGAGTTAATTTAGGTTGATTGATTAGTTTAGTTGGATGATCACTTGGTATGAAAAAGGTTACACACCCTTGACTAAACCTCCACTAGTTCTACTAACAGTGAGAGCTAGTTAAATTAACAATAACTCAAATTAACTGAAATAGATTGTTACAAATTAACAATCAATCATGTAGAACTGAACTCAAGTGTCTCCAACTCAAATTTACTAAGTTAACTGAGTGACAAGTCCCATGTCACCTTAGTTAACTACCTCCAAGTATTTTATTGAAACTGAAATTCGAATTTACTCCCATTTAATCAAGGCAAAATTAAATTAGGAATTTCTTGTTGCATTTTCAACACTTCGTCTCAGTAAAAAAGGGATTATTAGATACCCCAATCCTGCTTCTATGGAACTCGATTTTTCCTCTTGACAAAGCCTTTGTCAAAATATTTGCATCTTGTTCCTTTGTCGGAATATACTACAACAACATAATCTGCCTCTGCACACAATCTCGTAGATGGTGATATCGGATATCGATATGCTTGGTTCGATCATGAAATATTGGATTCTCAGAGAGTTTGATACAACTCTCATTGTCATAGTAAATAATTGTAGGATACATCTTCTGACCAAATAACCCAACAAGCATCTTTCTCATCTGTATAGCTTCACATGTTGCTTGACTTGAAGCCATGTATTTTGTTTCCGTTGAGCTGAGTGCCACAGATCTCTGCTTATTGTTGTACCAAGAAACTGTTGCTGACCCAACATTGAAAATTCCTCCTAAAGTGTTCTTCCTGTCTAATGGAATCCCTGCCCAATTTGCATATTTGAAGCCTTGCAACTTCACTCCCTTTGTCCATTTGTACCAAATACCAAACTGAGTAGTGCTTCTGAGATATCTCAACGCATGATTTGCTTCCTTCCAATACAATTTTGTTGGCTTAACTATGGCTTGACTAAGTTAGTACGCATGTTTGGTCGTGTGTCCGCCAAATACATGAGTGAACCCACAAGCTTCTTGTAGATGGTAGCCTCCACTTCCTCACCTGAAGTGGCATCCTCTTTCCTCCAGTTTCCTACTAGAGGAGTGTCCATGGGTTTGCTGCTCTACATTTGAAACTTCTTTAGTATCTTGTTGGCATACTTTCCCTGAGAGACAAATAGTTCCCCATCTCATTGCCATACTTCCAATGCGAGGAAATAATGCATGAGTCCCATGTCCTTCATCTCAAACTCCCTTGCAAGGTCCTCCTTGCAAGACCTGATCAATTTCTCATTACCAGTATGGATCAAGTCATTGACATATAACACAATAATCAATAATTTAGCTTCTACCACACTGTGATAAAGGTTTGCATCTGCTTGACTTTTGGTGAAGCCCAAACCGGTGAGATAGCTATCGATCCCAGTATACCAAGCACAAGGTGATTGCTTGAATCCATACCATGCTCTCTTGAGACTGCACACATGCAACTCTTTGTCAAAGGTCTCAAACCCCTCCGGATGCTCAATATATATCTCCTCCTCAATAACTCCATTGAGGAATGTTTTCTTCACATCCATCTGGTGGATCTTCCACCTCATCTGTGTTGGTAGTGCTAGAACTCACTTAGTGGATGAGTACCTTGCTACTAGAGCAAAGGTCTCTGCATAGTCAATTCCATCCACCTGAGAGAACCCCTTGACCATAAATTTGGCCTTGTGTTTCTCTATGCTCCCATTTGTTGCATGCTTTACCTTGTAAAGCCATCTCGAACCAACCACTGATTTGTTTGTTGGTCTTGGGACCACTTCCCAAACATTGTTTCTGAAAATGGAATCATATTCCTCTACCATAGCATCAACCCATTCTGGTTGCTACACTACTTCCTCAAATGAGGATGGTTATGTCTCAACTAGTTCACTCGTTCGAGCAATGTACTTAGTGTACCAATATGGTGACCGCCCCTATTTGCATTGTGATGTGGATGCTCCCACATTCCCTCTAGCATCTTGCAATAATATGTCAACTTCCCTGGTCCACTTCCTTCCTTCTCTTTATGTCTTTGGTTGAGTGGATGCATCCACTCTTTGCTCCTCTTCTTGGGGCTACTCCACAACTTCTCGAGGTTCTTCCTTTAGAGCCAAAAGCTCATGATCATGCTGCAACTAAAGCTCCCTCTCAAAAGAACACCTCATTTCCTTCTCCTCATCAAACTTCACATCTCGTCTGACCATTTTCATCTTGAGGGATGGCAAGTACACTCGATAGTTGTGAGGTGTATCAGTGTATCCCATAAACATGCCCAACTCTATTGTCAGTTCTAACTTTTTCCTTGCTTCCTTGGAAACATGACAATAAATTGATGATCCCAAAGACCCTGAAGTGTGACACATCTGGTTTCTTCCCTGAAAAGGATTCCTCTAGTGTACTCATGCCAAGAATCCTCTGAGGACTCATGTTCTACAAATAGACCATTGTGTTGCATGCTTCAACCCAC
>APFE031283630.1:0-27209 GCA_000404065.3 Pinus taeda | reverse complement strand
TAATATTATTGTACTAGTTCATAATCCCTTGGGTATACCTTTGGTTTATGTTTCCCTTATATTCATACTATAAATTGCATGAGTTTATTATTAAATGGGGATTATAATATCAATAAAGGTCAAACATAACCAACCATGGTAAATTGTGTTCAAAAGTGATCTCATACATTACTCAAAAATTTCTCCACTTTGGGTTTATATACCTTGGTTTTATAATATTAAACCCTTCGGTTTAATATTATTCCCTTAGGTTCTAAATCCATTGGTGTTTTAGTATTAATCCTCTATTTTTATAATATTAATAATTCCTTTGGATTATTAATCACTTCTCTTTATAATATTAGTCCCTTTGGTTTAATATTACTCTACTCTGTTGAAAATCCCTTGGCCTTTTTTATTAATCATTTGCGTTGTTGAATGGCATTTTAATGTCTCACAAAGAAAATAAACCTTGTTTATTTTAGTGTTTGTAATATTTACCTTTGGGTTTACTAATGTTGGGTTTAAAATAGTAGTCCCTTGGTTTAAATATTATTCCTTTCGGTTCATAATCCCTTTGCTCCATGTGTTGTTGGTTTGAGAGCTCAATATGCAAGAGATTGCAATGTCATGTACTATTCACACTAGGAGAAGGTCAAATTGCATAAAAAGTAAATAGAAAATAAAATTAAATAGGGTGAAAGCATTTTAATGAGTCAAAATAAAATATAAAAATATAAAAAACAAATAGCTTCATGGTATGAGATGTGGTATTGACCCATTGTAATGATAATTCTTGGTATTGACCCAAGGTATTCATGTGGACTCTAACCTTTTTAAAGGTGGAAATTAAACTAGACTAAATCCAAGTCTTATTGGGTTGAGATCCAATATGGAAGAGATTGTAATGTCATGTAGCATCACATTATGACGATGTCAAATTGCATAAAAAGAAAATAAAAAATAAAAAATAAAATTAAATAGGGTGAAAGAATTTGACTGAGTCAAAATAAAATAAAAAATTATAAAAAAAAAATTGAGATAGTGGTATTGACCCATGGTATTCATGTGGACATTAACCTATTTAAAGATGGAAATTAAACTAGCATAGATCCATGGTAACTCCACACCTACTAAGTGCTACTTTGTGTTGATGCCTTTGTGTGCTTTCTAGATTTGACAGTAAATATGGATGTATGCTAAAGATGGGGATATACTCTAAAGATGGATGCAATCTAGTATCTATTGATCAAGATTTCCTTACATTAGCTGATAAATGGCACCTCCCTTTTGTTCATGGGTTAACTGATTAAATAGAAAAATATGGATAGGATATGAATATCATATACTACAATATTTACATGGCCCTAATGAACATTTTCTTATTTATTATTGACCTTTGGATTGTGAAATATTTTAGTTAACCATGTGTTTTGATTTTATTCAAATTAGTGATCAGTTTTAGATTAATATGGATTGATTTTATATATAGAGTAAGTATTTTGACTAAGCATTAAACAATAAAGATAAATTTTTTATGACATGTGAACCAAGTAACTTTACTTTATGTAGAATGGTGTTGGTTGCCTAAATTATTCTTGGACACTTCATATCTGATTTATGGATTTAACTTCATCAAAAAAATATTGAACTTCATCTATAAAATATTGAAGTCACTATTGCCTGGGTACATATTATAGAGCTTTATTATTGAGATACATATTCCAAACCATAGTTACTAAAATAGCTTGTATTGATAAAAAGAAATGGAAAACACTCGAGTAGGTAGCTTTGAATTAAATACCATTAGGGTATTGTGATTCTCTTTTGATGTTTAAACCTAGACTTGTGGTGAGATGTTCATATCACTACTTTCAAGCCAAATGTGAAATTCATGGGAAACTTACTATATAAGGTTAGGAATGAAGAAAAACATCCAAAACCTTTTTTATTGGTAAATTAGTTAAGAGAGGGTCTTATATCAATACATTTTTTTCTTTTCTCCATGTTTATAACATGGGAAACACTTATCCTTTACTTATGTATTTGGCATTTTTTTAACTTCTGTAATACCAATGAAAATGTTTAATAAAAAAATACCTAGATTTAAACTTCAATATAAATATCTGGCTCTCTTAGGAACATAAATTGTTGTTAACATTTCATTTTTCATTATTCATATAAAACAATGATATTTAAAAACATTCAATAGTTGATATCTCTTTCAGCTAATGTCTCTATCACTATGATTTTTATTTTTTTAAATTTTTACTTTTTTATGAAATAAAGTAAAACATATTCTCACTTAGACATAATAAGAAAAATTAGGAAAACCTTATAAAATAAAAAAAAAACAATTTTAAATAAGTATAAGAGAATACTTAGGAAACTAGTTCTGGTAGAATAGTGAAGAATTTTTTCAGAATTAAATTTTTTCAATATATTGTTTTCATTCTAATTAGAACTTGGTAACAATGTTCAAAATATCCAATGGATGTTAGAAGCTTTTTGAGTCATGGTACTTTCTATAAGACATTGATAACTTTTATTTTGTTTATATTGCTTAATAAACATATTTTTTTAGAAAGAATATTGCTAAGTTTTCTTCCCAGGATTAAAACAAAAATGTAGTAAAATATATTTTACAACCAAATCTAATTGATCTAGAGTATAACCTTTCTAAGACTTTTATGATAACAAGAAAACCAAATATCTTGGTCATTTTATTTATTAGCAAAAATCTTAAATCTATTGAAAAGAAGTATGAAGTATCAAATTTGATTCTTAAATTATTTGACATAATTAACCTTAACAAGGATGGATAGTGACAATATATAGAAAAACTCTAATTAAAAGGTTATAAGAATTGTTGGGACTAGACCTCCTAGGGAAAGTCACAAGGATGAATAGTGAGAAAATAAGAAAACGCTAACTAAAAGAATTATTGCTACTAGATTGCCTTTCTACTTGATTATCATATTACTAACCAATAATAGTATATTATTTATATTGAAAAGGGACATGGAATAATAATAATAATGAGCTTTATAATAATATATTATTTATATTGATTAGGCAAATGGAATGATATTAAGAAAAAAGAAGAATGTTGATTAGCAATATTCATATTTTAATATATATTTGTAAAAGAAATAAACTCACATTGATCTGGTTGTTGTGGAGTCAACTTTTTTTTAATCCATGTAAGATCTTGATAGATCTAAAATTAAAATGGATAACTTATATAAAATTAAGCTATACAACATAATAGCTATAAATTAGATCTCCTAGTGAAAATAATGTGTGACCTGAAATCATGACCAAAAAATTATGAAATGATAAAAAAACACCAAAATAATCCTCCAAAGAAAAATAAAAATGAAGCATTGATCATCCAAGTAGAAATTTTAATCTTCTCTCCAAAAAAGAAAAGTAGAGATTTTAATCTTATCTCCTAAGAGAAGAAAAGAGCTTGAGGTGAGGACCATAAAACTAAAAAAAAGCCTAACACCCGATGATGACAAGGCAGGAGGGTTCCATAGACAAAAACAAGGATCCTCTACATAGAATACCTGAAATATCACACACTGAAAAGTAGTAACTGGAGGTCTGCAGTAGCTTGGACGTGACAGATATTTTGGAATCGTTAGTAGTTCCGATCTCGGAATAGTAGTTGTTACGAGTGATTAGTCAGAGTTCCCGACTACTCACCCATAACGAATACTCCTAGATCAGAATTGCCCATAAAGGGTTCCAGCGTATCTCTCACATTTAAACCACTGGGACCTATAAGATACGACTTTTCACTATGTCTGATATCTCACCTATTCCATCCGGTCACGCCCAGAGGAACCCATAGCCCATCGAGTGAAGCTGTCTCCGGGAATCCTCACCCCATGCTCTTTTTTTGCTAACTATGATTAAAATCTCTAGTGGGAAGATCAAGGCCTCATTCCGGTGCGTCTCTTCCTGTTTCGACGATCCATCCAGTTTTCTGCTGTCGTTCCAGAACCTTTTACCCATGATTTGTGCCCTCCTCTTTTCACCCGGCTTCTCTCAGTCGGAGATATAATTAAGAGAGACCCAACTTTTACCCAGTAGATCTAAAGATGACGTTCGTATCCTATATCATCACCTAGATATATATCATTTTGGTTGGGGTTTCCGTATATTCCGTTGGTTTCCTATTCTCATTACATATATATTTATTATCATTTTAGTTGGCATTTCCTTATTTTCCATTGGTTTCCTATTCTCGTTACATATATATTTATTATCATTTTACTTGGGGTTTCCGTATATTCCCCGAGGTCGCCTGCTTGTTATTGCCGTTGCTGACTATTCATCGTTGAGATATGCCCATGGAGTTTTTTCTGGTAGCCGGCTTAGGGGACGCGAGTTAATTAACTAGTCGCCATCTTAGAGTTTGCCGAATTTAGTACCGATTGAGAAAGAGTATCGGGGAACATGTCGTAAGAAATACTTGAAGTGGTGCAGTGACCTGGTGCAATATAGGATTCTCTGAAATTGGCTCAAATTATGCCGATATGAGATTGACTACCATTCATGACTTTGTCCTTGGGTTGTTATGACGGTAACACGGGGTTGTTATCGAGTTGTTTGTGCTGAGGATACCCGTAGCAATTTTTGTTTTCACATTATTTCATAAAGTAAAAAAATAAGATTATCTTAAATCTATTTTTTTTAAATTCACTTTAATTCCACATTTATCGCTCGCTAAAAAGGTTTGATTCTTTTTAATATATATAGGAAAATTGATGTAAGATCACTTCTAGCATCGCTTATGAGTAGAGCATATTTTTAAAGGCATTTAGGAGAATTGACAACAACTTCTCATTACTGAGGTGCTTTAGTTAGTAGAGCTAGATAAGTTGAGCTAACCAACTAGGGGCTTAGCTTACCTCAATTTTATTTTAATTATTAATTTTGTTTTTCTACTTAGTTTAATCATTTTTTTAATTAATATTATTGATTAAGGGTGTAAATTGAATAATGCCAGCCAATTATGAATGAATGAAATTCAAAGTGATAACCTCCGTGCATATGTAAATCAAGTGTTTAAACCCTCATACAATTAATTTTTTACCAAATGATGATTAAAAAATTACTATGGTTCTTATTTATCTCCACTTATGTGAGATTAGAAACAATTAAATTTTAAAAATAGTGCCAAACAAATTGAAACTAATGTGTGTTTACAATTAAATAAAAGAAGTAGTGCCAAACAAGCATTGAAACTCATGTCTATTTGCTTTCTCAAACTATGAATGTTGAAACTTGGAGGACAAGATTTGGTGCCCTATCATACAAGTTATGCTACTAAGTGTTAATATTCTACTTATGGGCCTTTGTCATAAATGTGGTTGTCTAATGGCCCTATGATGAAAAGGAGACAAATAGCATGTCAGCAAGACTGTCATTTAGACATATGTGCAAGATTGAGGTAAAATGTAATTTATGTCATCTAGAAACAATTGTAAGACATAATCATTCATAGTTTAAACACACAATTAATGAAACATAATTTTTTAGTTTGGCTTAGGAGATTATGCCCTTACCTTTGGTATTGTTGACCCATCCCACTACCTTGAATTAGTGAGTTGGGTGAGGAGGAGATTGGACATGGCGTGGCTCTTTAGGTTGTCACAAGAGGAAATCAGAGCCTAATTGGTTAGACTTTTTAAATTATTTTTTTTTGTTTTTCTTCAAGCATGACCATGCTTAATTGAATAATTGTTTAGTGTTTGTGTGTCTGTCTAGGTTTGTGGTTTTGATTTTATTTTTGAATTTTTGTTTTGGCTTGGTTTTGGTTTTCTTTTTTAGTGCTAGTCTAGAGTGAGGTCTAGTTGGTTGATGTTTATGAGGCATAGGAGGTTGGATATAGTTGCTTGGGACTAGGAGGGAGAGGAGGTGGGGTCTTATTGGTTGAGGATAGGAGGGAGGATGATGAGAAAGAGAAGAGAAGAGAACATGGGATGGGATCCTATAGGGACAAGGTATGCAATTTTTCGTTTTTTATTTGTATTTTAAGATGGTTTTGTTATGCACATTTGTTTTCAATCTTTAGCCTACATCCATCTTTTGCTTCAAATCTAGAAAGCACCCAAAGGCATCAATGGAAGGTAGCACTTGGTAGATTTGGAGTTAAGATTGATCCTTAAATAGGTTACAATCCACATGAATACCATGGGTCAATATCAAGTATTATCATTACCATGGGTCAATACCACTATCTCATCCCATTAAGTTATTTTTTTATTATATATTTTTATTTTATTTTGACCCAATAAAATGCTTTTACCTTAATTTTATTTTTATTTTTTATTTTTTATTTACTTTTTAGGCAATTTGACCTGCTCATAATGTGGATGGTACATGGCATTAAAATCTCTTCCATATTTCTCTCACAACCCAACAACACATGAACCCAAAAATAATCTAAGAAAAAAAATCTTTTAATGTGGCTTTATTATGTGTTTTTTAGTAAAGAGTAATTACCCACTTACCATCATTTTTAAGGAGTATTACTATGGGTGAACCCCCATAGCAGTTGATTTGGCCTTGCTAATTGAGTAGGGTGTAACTATAATTATTCTATATGTGAAAGTGGTTGTGGCTAAGTTGATTTTGTGTTTTTTTAGGTGTGATTGTTGATACATAGGTGAATAATTTTAGTGGGGTAGTTATGTAAGGTATCATTGTTCATACTAGATAACATAGTGATAAACAATATTTTTTCAAAAAATGGTTCCATGAATTTTGAGGTACTCTAAGCAAAATAACAAATTAATGGTTAGCTAATAAAAATAACATTCCTGTCCTTAGATAATAAAAAAAAAAGGTCATGTCCATAGAGAGAGTTCAATAAGTGGTAGTGTTATGAAGTATAATGTAAATCATGAGATTTAACATTGAAATCCTAGTGATTGAAGCCAACAAAGACTAAAATAAAACAAGTTATAGTTTTTTTTAAAGAAAAAAGAGAATAGTAATTTTTTTATTATATTTTTGGCTTATGTTCTTGTAGGTTTACTCAAATATTAAGTGTATATTTTTTTTTACATGCATAATTATATTTCATAATCAACTCAAACCTACCCATAGATCAAAAGTTAAAAAAGCTTGTGTTGAAGACACTTTTTATTTTCATTTTTTCTAGGTGGGTCTACTCTTCAATATGTGGAGTGGCTTCTAGTTGGATATGGAATTTAATTTCACATATAAATAAATATATAGTTAAACCTTGAGTATAAGTAAAATGATCATCCAGTTGGATAAACAACTAAAATTTGAGTATAAGTACAATAATATAAGTTTAAGATATAGTTAAAAAAATAGCTTTCTTCTTTTACCTCCAAAATATTTTCCACTAAAATGATATTGAATCCTATTCAATATTTCAAAGTTAATTTTAAAACTACATTTTTGGTTGTGAGGGGCATTTTTTAAGTAAAAATTTCCATAATGTCAACATCTTTGTTTCTAAGGATAACTTTGTACCTATTGTGGCGGACCTGTTTTCCAAGAGATACTATAATTTTGAAATTGAGGTGGACACTAGTAATTATTGTAGAGATGAGATATCTTTTCATGTAACATTACATTTAATAATACTAAAATAATATTTAAATTAACAAATTAGCAAATGACAATTACAAAAGAAATTAAAGTTGGTCATTATGATATACTTCAGTTTCCACCTTTCTTTTACATAACTTTACATGTAGACATAAAGTAATTGAAAATAACAAAAGAGGAGGAAATAATATCTTGAGTTCTTAATATGGAAATATGTAAAACTAGCATTTGCACCAAATGTTGCAAAGAAAACCCCGTAAGGCATAAAGTGCTGAAATCCATTATCCATGTGGTGTGTGGATTATTCATCAAGGTGGATCTCTCTAAATTTGTTGCAAACATTTATGTTGTTGCATTGCTAATTTATTTAGAGTCTACTACTACTTCCTTTTCTAGGAATATTAAATTTCTTATAGCCCCATGATGACAATCCCTCTAATCACTGGCATCACAATTTTTTCCAATTTAGTGGGTTTACCTTCAACCTAAAGAAACATGAATTTGAGCCACTCAATTAAAAGGAAATTGCTAAATATCCATACTTATACACTGACGAAGGCTAGAACATAAATATCCATATATAATTAAGATAAAATGTCCTGAAATTTTGAGAAAATTCAAAACATAATATGACAAACAAGAGAAAATAATAGGTATTTTTATGCCACTGGTGGAACTAACCAACAATTTGGAAGAACCATCAATTTTTTAGTCAAAATTTAAGGTCTTAACATTCATTCATTCTCAACAGGGTACTGACATGAATCAAGTGAATCAAGTGATCTGTATTCAGTACGCTGATCAAATTTCCTATATATTTTTATTGTGGTGTTCTACAATAGTGTTATACCAGGAAAACAACGATGGGAGACTTAACAAATTGTTTCAAATTACAAAACAAAAAATAACAAATTAATTGGGTCTTGGTTTAATGGTATGGAAGGATAACAAGAGACATGTTTCACCCCTCCCACGCTGCCTCGTTAATGCTTCCTCGTTAATGCAAGAAGGCCATTCTTGGCAGTTGATTCTTAGCCAGAGATGCAAAAATTAAGACGTAAACAAAGGAACACAATCTTAAACTCCACCCAATGCAAATGAAAACACTTATGGTGTTGGTGCTTAGAGACAAGAAGATGGAATAATGTAATAT
Source organism: Pinus taeda (assembly GCA_000404065.3). Taxonomy (NCBI): domain Eukaryota; kingdom Viridiplantae; phylum Streptophyta; class Pinopsida; order Pinales; family Pinaceae; genus Pinus; species Pinus taeda. Next base: position 18,478 of record APFE031283630.1, on the reverse strand, counting down.
GTTTGTGTCTATTAAGGATGTGAAGAGAAAGTTAAGAGAAAGTTATGGAACTTGAAATTTTGTGTGCACAACAATGAGGCCAGTCTGATGCACGTGAGAGCCACATGGCTTGTGACTGTGATGGGGGAGCGAAAATGAACCCCCTAGCTCTATTGCTTGAATCTTGGCCAATATTTCCTCTTCTGAAAATGAATATTGAGTGGTGGAGGTGGTAGGTAAGTTTTGGGCTTTCTTCATGTTCTTGTTTGTGTAAGTCCCTGTGATGATAGTTCCTTCCTACAGATGATGTTGACATATGTTCATAGTGGTGTGCTTCTAAGTTTTTCTTATGGTATCATGTCTCAACCCTTAATGTTGGATTTTATCTCAGGCATGTAGTGTTTGGCATGAAGTTTTTTGGTTGGAGGATGGGATGGTATGAGAGGTTGCTCCTCTCGCTAGTTAAAGATCTATTATCCTTGTCGTCTAACGGTTCTCCTTTCGTGACATATGGCTCTCTCTCTCCGTATCTCTCTGCAATAGCGATGCTGAGACTATGGTTCAGCACCTATTTTTGTTCTCGATTTCTGTTCCAAACTTCTAAATAATTCCTTTCTGGCTTGAATGATACTTTACCCGTCCCATTCCTTAATTTGTCATAAAATTACATGTACACAATTCCAGCACCAAAGTAATAACCTTAACGATGGTTGAAGCTATATTTATAATGGTTCCATGGCTGCTAGCGCTTACCACATCAAAAAGTGGAGATGTGTTTTCTCCATCTAAACGTTCACCTATCTTTAATGTAACTTTTCCTTAATATGAAATATTTTAATTTAAAAATAAAATAAAAAGTTAAAAATAAGAAAATATATATATATTTATATATATATATATATTATATATATATATATTAAAAAAAAACTTCTGACTTTTCTTATGATATTTCTGCTTTGAAATTTAATGCATTTCATTTAACACTGCCTCCCCAACGAATAAACTTTCAGATTCAACTTCAATTTAATTTATTTCATCTCATGCTTGTTAACCCGAGTGAATGAAATTTGGTCTCGTAAACCTTTTACTACTACATATATGGACATCGGTTTACCATTTTTACAAATTAACTCACTCGCAGTCCACTAACACATAAAAAATGTCATTTTTGCAAGGATGTAACATAAGCTTTTGTCATATATGGCTGCAATGGAAACTCGCAAAAAGATGAGAAGTAAAGACTTTCAAGATGACTTTTCAAAACTTAGGTGTTGACAGTACCATTTGAAAAAATTCAGAAGATAAGTATTCAAAGATACCGAGACGATCGTTCACAGCTTCGAAGTTGACAGTAACATTTAATCCGCACGATTTAGGTATTTTATACTTTGAATTCTTAGATACGCTAACTAATACCTTCCACTGGTATTATCTGCTGTTTAACAACATATGGAAGCTCGTGCATATATACCGAATAATTTGAGATCAGGTCGTCGAAAATATTAGCATCATTTGTATATTCCAGAAATACATTCAAAGTTTTGATGAAAATTGAAGTGAAAAAATGAATGCAACAGAAAACAATAGCGACGATCTGTAGATTTTATAATTCAAAGCACGCACTCTACTGAGTTCAGTGGAAATACATCAATGAACTTTATGATATGACCTGAGGGAGGCAATAAAAAGCATAAATAGAGATGATATCCACATAGAAAATTCACCTTTTCGCATTTGCCTCTCAAATGACCACCTTATTTAATTCCCTTCACCATTTTTACGAAATCGGTCTTAAGTCTTTATCACTGGAATCTGAATATTTCACTGTTGCTCTCCTCACCATTTTCATGAACTCGGTGAATCACTGGTTTTGTATCGTAGAGCCTTTAATTGCGGTCTCGTAAACCCACAGAAGTTGCTTCAGTAGGTCTGCTCTATCGTGCGGAATGCAAGGCTGCCAGATCTGAGTTTGTGAAGCAAAATGTCGACCCACATGGGTAAGGTTTTTAATTTTTTAATTTATTCTTGTTATATATATTTTTTGAAATATTTCTTTGAGTGGGCAAAAATCAAGGCTTAAACATAACTGATGATTACTTAGTAAGAATTCACATTCTCACTATGCTGTGGGATGTCTGCACTGTCCGCTTATGAGCTTTGATCATTAGAGACTATCTCTTACTGTTGTGGCCCTAATGAATAGGGCCACTCTCCTATTTATCCTCCCAAAAGGATCCTAACATCGGACTATTGGATCAGGTCTAGATACCCAGGTATACTCGATGCTACATGAACTCTGAAATTGAGAGTAGCATTTGTAAGTTCCATATGCCTATCCATTCAGATTATGTCAGTTTGATTTGGTTTTAAATTAATGTTAGCCATAGAAGGAAAACGAAAATCTAATAGGGATCTCACCAATTTTTGATGAGTCTCAGTATTTCTGAAATGCTTCACAACTCACCCAGCTTTAATAAAAATTTAAATACTACGGGAATACTTTGGATTTTGAATTTTGACCAGCGTTGCCAGGCACCAAAATTTGGAGTGTTCTAGTTTTGCCATATGATCAGAGAACTGTTAGCCGATGGAATTTCATGGGTTTCCATCTTGTCACTTGTAATATCCTTTGGGAAACATTATCCTTGGGATGTAATTCTGATACAGTGTTTTCAATAACACATGAAAGATCTGTATTTTATAACAGGGTCGCAGTACTCATCAATACTCATCAATCTATAAAACAAGCATGTTCTTTTATTGAATGCACAAGTAGTAAAAACAAGAATTCACACAACAGTTGATTGCACCAGGCAACACTATAAAGTAGGGCTGATTTAACAAACAAATCACAGACTTACGAAGTTCAACAGTCTCCGAGTAGGGTTATCAAAACATAGTTTTTAAGCTTGCAAACTGTAGCTGTCCTTCTTGCTACCAAAAAATCATATCAACAGGCCTTGCTGCTGCCTTGCACCCTTATTCACCCTTGCTGCCTCAGTCTCTAGTGCACCCAGCCCCTGAAGTTTCCCTTAAACCCTCGCTGTCTCCTGATCATGGCTGTCTCCTGAAGATGTATCGTTTCGTGGATGATCCCTCCACAGACCGCATTGTTTCTTGGGGACACCACCATAACACTTTCGTGGTATGGCGCTCCATAGAGTTTTCCAAGTGTATACTGTCGGGTTATTTCAACCACACTGCCCGGTTCAGCTGCCCCAATGAAACTATTCTACCTCATGCCAAATGAAAAGCTCAAATCTTTTGGGTAACCCCTTTGAATCAATGGCCTAAATTGTTGCAATCTTCTAACATACAATCTTGTGGCTTACAAAATGAAAGATAGACAGAGAGGGGAGTTGATTTCACATGGAAACGCCTTACGGCTTAATAAATCTAATTTAATGACAAGAAATAGTATTAATGATATTACATGATGTGCTATGCACTCTAGGTTCACTTTATTTATATAAAGTTTTATGTAGGATGAATTCAAAGGGAGAGATACAACTTTCTATAATATTTGTGGCTAATACAACAAACCTTAGTGATGAGTGTATCACGACTTTGTTAAACATTTTTACTAAAGATAGAACTAAGAACACCCACATTCTTCAAATTTTCCAAATTAACATAATAATTTAGGATTTAATTTTCTTTAGTGTTTTATTTGAATTACACATTTTTTTTTTCATCTCCATTACTTTTATGATAAGGAAGCTTCATAGATAGTTTTTATAGTTTTTTACAATCCCACATTTTTTAACTAATAGTCATGTGGAATAAACTTGTTTCTTCACGATACCAATCATGGCCCACCTAAAATTATGTGATGTTTTCCTTTGAAAAAATAGTTTGTAATACCACAAATTCCATAGAATACACCACTATTCTACCCATGCTACTGCATCATCCAATACACATTCAAGTGTAATTTTGAACATATCACCTAACTTTCAAGCAGCGGGAGAGGAATGGAGATTAGGCAACAATAGTTAATCAATGGTGTTCCTAGTTATTATGTTGATGGCTAATCCTAAAACAATTAAAAAGTTTGGGACAAGGGTTTTACTAACATGTAATCAAACATTAAGGCTACCAAGATCGATAGATTTTTCTATGGAGGGGTAGCATCATATAAGTTCTACTATTTTTATTGGATAGTTTTTAGTACCATATTTTATTGTTGGTTTCTTTAGGCAAATCTTACTCGTATTTTTAACAAAAATTGGTAATTCTTTAATGGTTTGTAAACAAAAACTTTGATGTATACATTCTTCATTTTAGCATGAAGTCATATCTATACCAAGCAATTTATTTATTTGTTTTAATGGGCCTTCCTAATCTCAAATTTATGTGTTATAAATTTAGCAAGGATCATAATAAGGCCTAGTAAGGTGGTTATAAATAGGTTGAGTTACTTTATTCTTTGGGTTAGGTAATACTTAGGCAAGTAGTTGAGTTGGTATAGTGATGAGGGAGCATTGATCCCAAGAACAATTATTGTAAATAATAGTCATAGGGGGTCAAGTATTCTAGAATTATTTTCCTAAGTTACAATTCAGTGTGATTAATTAGATGTTTCGAAAGTAAATAAATAAGAAAATAAGAAATAGGGAGTGCTTTAGGGGTAAAAGCAATAAGGGATAAGGAAGCTTTTCTATTTTAGAGCAAGAAAAAAGATGAGAAAAGCCTCAAAATGCTTTTGTTAGGTGGGTACATTGCATGTAGAAGCTTTTATGTTTCAATCATTATGTAAAGCATATCCATTATTATACATAAATAAGAAGGCAGCTAAGCTCTGAGCGGAGAGGCGAGGCGAGAGTTGTTTGATGGAACTCTCTCTCTTATGTCATGCACTGAATGTATATTGAGAAGAATAATTAAAATTCCGCTGAAAATTTTGAGGATTGCACTCTTTAACATGGGGTTTGAATGAATTTTATATGTTCTATATAAATCTATGTGTGTTGAGGTAGCAGAGGAACGATGGCGGAGTAGTGAGCGCATAGTAGTAGTGGAAGATAGCGTGAAGAGGTAGAAGCATGGTGGGCTTACATTGTAATTCCAACTGTATGGTTGAATACAGATTCCAAAAACGTTATGAAGCCGGCGCCATCATATGAAAGGGGAAAGACTACGCCATTAAGAAATGGGGGATGTGTATGCGCTGTTAAAAAGTTAGGAATGTGTATTCCTCACGTGGTTAGAAAACGAGTCGAGGCGTGAAATATTAATATTAAAACTGCATATAATCGTCGTGGATTGTTTATATGAACAACGCAATTAATTGCGTTGGATCGATTTAGTACATTGGCATAAATTCCTTGTAGACCGAGGACCTGTGTGTATAAACTTCGGGGCTGTGCGCACCGTCAATAAGTTTTATGACACCCAATTTGAGGAGAAGTCATGTGTTTATTTAAACTGTTGTGCGTTTAAGGCTGTTCGGTTTTATATTGTATTACATGGGAACTATAACTGTGGATTTGCATCCGTGGACAGTGAAACATGGCCTAACCCTATGTATAAATGTATGAGGCGCACACCATAAACACATGGGTATAGCCGTAAGGACATAATAGTTCAGTTGCATATAAAAGTCGCTCGTGTTGTTTGTATGTTCAGCGGAATCCTTAAATGAATCGATTTGAATCGATTTGATAGCAGTCCTCTGAATTCTTTAACAATTTATGACCTAAGCGTATAAACCGTGGGGCCGGTTCGTGGAAAATCTGTGTGGATGAATTGGAGCAGAGTTTTATAGTGCATAGGTTTATATATGTGGCTGCGGGGTTTTTAGACCTCATGCCTATAATGAAAGTTTGTGAAGAGTGGTTAAGGCATAATATATATATGCGGATGGTTGGTGGCTTCCGATAAATATAAAGACAAAATAAGTCATTAAAGCGGGATTTTAAGTCCATGATTATATAAGGCTTAACGCCTAGAGGGCTAAGAATTGGTTAAGAAAGGGGATTCTGGGGTACACCCAGATCTCTTTTTAACATGGGGTTTGAATGAATTTTATATGTTCTATATAAATCTATGTGTGTTGAGGCAGCAGAGGAAGGATGGTGGAGTAGTGAGCGCATAGTAGGAGTGGAAGATAGCGTGAAGAGGTAGAAGCACGGCGGGCTTACATTGTAATTCTAACTGTATGCATTGAATATAGATTCCAAAAACGTTATGAAGTTGGCGCCATCATATGGAAGGGGAAAGACTACGCCATTAAGAAATGGGGGATGTGTATGCGCTGTTAAAAAGTTAGGAATGTGTATTCATGAGGTGGTTAGAGACCGGGTCGAGGCGTGAAATATTAATATTAAAACTGCATATAATCGTCGTGGATTGTTTATATGAACAGCGCAGTAGATTGCTTTGGACCGATTTAGTACAGTGGCATAAATTCCTTGTAGACCGAGGACGTGTGTGTATAAACTTCGGGGTTGCGCACCGTCAATAAGTTTTATGATAGCCGATTTGTGGAGAAGTCATGTGTTTCTTTAAACTGCTATGCGCTTAAGGTTGTGGGGTTTTCTATTGTATTACATGAGAACTATAATTGTGGATTTGCATCCGTGAACAGTGAAACGTGGCCTAACCGTGTGTATAAATGTATGGGGCGCGCACCATAAACACATGGGTATAGACGTAAGGACATAATAGTTCAGTTGCATATAAAAGTCGTTGGCGTTGTTTGTATGTACAACAGAATCCTTAAATGAATCGATTTGAATCGATTTGATAGTAGTCCTATGAATTCTTTAACAATTTATGACGTGAGCGTATAAACCGTGGGGCTGGTTCGTGGAAAATCCGTGTGCATCAATTGCATAAGTTTATATATGTGGCTGCGGGGGTTTTAGGCCTAATGTCTATAATGAAAGCTTGTGAAGAGTGGTTAAGGCATAATATATATATGTGGATGGTTGGTGGCTTCCGATAAATATAAAGGCCATATAAGTCATTAAAGTGGGATTTTAAGTCCATGATTATATAAGGCTTAACGCCTAGAGGGCTAAGAATTGGTTAAGAAAGGGGATTCTGGGGTACACCTAGATCTCTTTTCATCAAGTGGTATTAGAGCAGGGAAAGTTTCCTGCGGAGAGAAGGATTCCGGAGCAGCGGAAGTTGGTATTAGAGTTGGAATAACTTTGTTTGATGAATCAATTTTTTTTTTAAGTTAAATTAATTGCATGCGGTGGATGAATGAATGGAAGAAGGTTTGTTGAACTGAAATGTATTTTTGAATGTGTGATGAATGATGAAGATCAGATTTTAAATCTGATATGTAGCATACACAATTGCAAGTGAAGAGGATGGCATACAAGATCCTGCAAGATCTTAAAGGAGAGATGATTTTTTTGTTTTGAAATTTATGAATTGAAGTTTATGGCTACATAGGAGTGGCAGTGAACGTGAAGAATCCAATAAGGAATTGGATAGAGAGGACAACTGAAGTGTTCTCAGGAGAGAGTGGGAGATTGCAGAAGCCTAGAAGGAGCAAAGGTGTTGCTCACGAAGAGGTTCGAGACGAAGGATCCGTGCTTACCAAAAGACTAAGTGAGGAGAGCTTAGTGAGGTAAGATTGAAGCTAGGAGGACTAGCTGTTGCAGAGGCTTATTGCAAAGGAGTGCATGAAGAAAGAAGAGAAGAAGATGACTACTAATAGTCATAGCAGAGGTTCATGAAAAATCCACAGTAGAGGACATATGAAAGAGGATGCCATGGTAAATGGCAAGAAGATGAGTCAAGAGGAAGTTGGAATGGAACAAGAAGAATTTCAGGGAGATAGTGAAGATGAAGACTTGAAGACTGAAACTTCAAGTAAGGACAAAGGGGCACATGGTTTTAAATCTCACAATTTGTGTATGTTTGCACGTGAAAGACAATTGGTTGATATTGTCATGAAGAAGGAATCTAATGAGGATGTTGATGCAGTGAAAGAAGGACCAACTCATGATTGGTCAAGAGTTATTGAAGGAATAGAAAGTTGTGTGAAGTTTCCAAGATCTACTCCTAATGAAATTGTTGAATTGTACAGGAAACTAGATCTTGAGAGAAGAGAACTAGAGAGACAGAGGACGTATGCACATGTTAATTTGATGAGGAAACAAGGGAGGGAAGTTTTCATGAAGGATAGCCATAAAGCAGAAGATGATAAGAAGGCGAGACTAGCTGACAGTCTCATGGTGAATACAAATCAACATGCTGAAAGATTGCCAAAGAAAGCTGAGGAGAAAGTGAGTGAAATTTTTTTGAGTCCTCAAAAAGACTTGGAGGTGCAGAGAGAAAAGTTGTTGACGGAATCGACAAATAAGACTAGTGGGTCTTGTGATTTTAATGCTAACAATTTGATTGTGTTTATAGGTGATGAGCCAAAGTATGTTGCAGAGGGAAAAGAAGTTTGGGAGGTAGCAACATCTATGGCGGTAGCGGAAGCAGCGTCTATGGTAGCAACTGAATTAACATGAATCATGAACAACAGAGTAAGATGGACATAGAAATTGAAGAAATATGGCAGGTGATGATGCAACAATCCAAATGGAGGAAAATAGAAATAACAGCAAGCAAGTTCAATCAGAACTTGAACCTAATTGACAAAAAGAAGAAAATGGAGGAAAGGACAAGAGAAATGCAGCGGCATCAAAAGAAATAAAACATTTGCACGGTTGCAGAACAAAGTATGTGATCCATGAAGATCAAGACCACAAACCACATGATGAGGAGATCATGAAATTTTTCTACCTTGGGAGTGTGATGCGAGACCATTCAGCCCAAGAAAAATTATTGTAAATAATAGTCATAGGGGGTCAAGTATTCTAGAATTATTTTCCTAAGTTACAATTCAGTGTGATTAATTAGATGTTTCCAAAGTAAATAAATAAGAAAATAGTAAATAGGAGTGCTTTAGGAGTAAAATCAATAAGGGATAAGGAAGCTTTTGTATTTTAGAGCAAGAAAAAAGATGAGAAAAGCCTCAAAATGCTTTTGTTAGGTGGGTACATTGTATGGAGAAGCTTTTATGTTTCAATCATTATATAAAGCATATCCATTATTATACATAAATAAGAAGGCAGCTAAGCTCTCAGCAAAGAGGCGAGGCGAGGCGAGAGTTGTTAGATGAAACTCTGTCTGTTATGTCATGCACTGAATGTATATTAAGAAGAATAATTAAAATTCAGCTGAAAAATTTGAGAATTGCACTGTTTAACATGGGGTTTGAATAAATTTTATATGTTCTATATAAATCTATGTGTTTTGAGTCAGCAGAGGAACGATGGCCGAGTAGTGAGCCCATAGTAGGAGTGGAAGATAGCGTGAAGAGGTAGAAGCACAGTGGGCTTACATTACATTGTAATTCCAACTGAATGCGTTGAATACAGATTCCAAAAAAGTTATGAAGCCTGCGCCATCATATGAAAGGGGAAAGACTACGCCATTAAGAAATGGGGGATGTGTATGCGCTGTTAAAAAGTTAAGGAATGTGTATTCCTCATGTGGTTAGAGACCGGGTCCAGGCGTGAAATATTAATATTAAAACTGCATATAATCGCCTTGGATTGTTTATATGAAAAACGCAGTTAATTGCTTTGGATCTATGTAGTACAGTGGCATAAATTCCTTGTAGACGGAGGACCTGTGTGTATAAACTTCGGTGCTGTGCCCACCATCAATAAGTTTTATGACAGCCGATTTATGGAGAAGCCATGTGTTTATTTTAACTGCTGTGCGTTTAAGGCTGTGGGGTTTTCTATTGTATTACAGCGGAACTATAACTGTGGATTTGCATCAGTGGACAGTGAAACGTGGCCTGTGTATAAATGTATGGGCGCTCACCATAAACACATGGGTATAGCCGTAAGGACATAATAGTTCAGTTGCATATAAAAGTCGCTGGCTTTGTTTGTATGTACAGCGGAATCCTTAAATGAATCGATTTGAATCGATTTGATAGCAGTCCATAAACACATGGGTATAGCCGTAAGGACAATAGTTCAGTTGCATATAAAAGTCGTTGGCGTTGTTTGTATGTACAGCGGAATCCTTAAATGAATCGATTTGGTAGCAGTCCTGTGAATTCTTTAACAATTTATGACCTCAGCGTATAAACCGTGGGGCTGGTTCGTGGAAAATCCATGTGGATCAATTGGAGCAGAGTTTTATAGTGCCTAGGTTTATATATGTGGCTGCCGGGGTTTTAGGCCTCATGCCTATAATGAAAGTTTGTGAAGAGTGGTTAAGGCATAATATATATATGCGGATGGTTGGTGGCTTCTGATAAATATAAAGGCCAAATAAGTCATTAAAGCGGGATTTTAAGTCCATAAGGCTTAACGCCTAGAGGGCTAAGAATTGGTTAAGAAAGGGGATTCTGGGGTAACAGATCTCTTTTCATCATATTGGCAATTGAGTAGGATGTAACTATAATTATTGGGTATGTGAAAGTGGTGTTGGCTAAGTTCATTTTTTCTTTTTCTAGGTGTGGTTGTTGATACATAGGTGAATAATTCTAGCTGTGGTGGCTATGAAACGTACCATTGTTCAGACTAGATACCATAGTAATAAGCAATATTTTTTTGTAAAAATGGTTTGAGGAATTTTGAGGTCCTTAAGGAAAATAACAAATTAATGCTTAAATAATAAAAATAACATTCATGTCTTTAGATAATAGAAATAAGAGTCATGCCCATAGGGAGAGTGCAATAAGTGGTATTGTTGTGAAGTAAAATGTAGATCATGAGATTTAATATTGAAATCCCCAGGAGTCAAGGCAACAAAGGGTAAAATAAAATAAGATTTATAATTTTTTTAAAGAAAAAAAGAGAACAGTAAATTATGTTATTACATTTTCAGTTTATCTTCTTGTAGATTTATTCAAATATTAAGTGTATACTTTTTTTTACATGCTTAATTAAATTTCATATCGAACTAATACCCACTCATAGATCCAAAGTTAAAAAAGACATGAAAAACTTGTGTTGAACACATTTTTTATTTTCATTTTTTCTAATTGGGTTTACTCTTAAACAGGTGGAGTGGGTTGTAGTTGAATATGGAATATAATTCCACATCTAAATGAATATATAGTTAAAGTTTGATTATAATTACAATAATCATCCAGTGGAATATACAATTAAAATTTGAGAATAAGTAGAGTAATATAGGATGAAAATAGAATTAAAAAAAAATGTTTTCTTCTTTTCCCTCCAAAATATTCTCCCTTAAGATGATATTGAATCCTATTCAAGATTTTAAAGTTAATTTTGATACTACATTTCAAGTTGTGAGGGGCATTTTTCAAGTAAAAATTCCCATAGTCTCAACATCTTTGTTGTTAAGGATAACTTTGTACCCACTTTGGAGAACATGTTTTCCAAGAGATGCTATAATTTTGAAATTGAGGCGGACACTGCTAATTATTGTAGAAATGAGATATGTTGTCATGTAACATTACATTTAATAATACTAAAGTAATATTGAAATTAAAAAAATTAATAAATGACAATTGAAAAAAATTAATGTTGGTCATTATAATATACTTCAATTTCCACATTTATTTTACATAACTTTACCTGTAGATATCATGTACCTAGAAAAAGAAAAGAGGAAGAAATTATATCTTTACTACCTAATATGGAAATGAGTAAAATAAATCTAATTTAATGACGAGAAATAGTATTAATGATATTACATGATGTGCAATGCATTCTACTTTCACTATATATATATATATATGTATATATATATAAAACCATAATGTAATTTAAATTAAAATATTTCTTCTGTTTTCACCTTCCATTACAAAAGGGATGTGTAATTTGCTTATTTTAATATGGAGTTTATAAATAATATTTTCAAAATATCAATAACAAAGAAAAATTTAACCTCCTCTATAAATCTTTAACATGAAACATATAATGAGAGAAAGATTAGGAAAATTCTTTTTTTTTTTTGAAAGGTTCGGTTGCTATGTATTATATTCTGAAAAAAAAAACAGGGATTTCGAATCCTCTGGTACATAATGTGCGCAGACTGAAGGAGAACAAAGGGTTTACAAAAAGAGGCTACCCCTTTGTTCCTTAGTTTGCTGTTTTTGCTACTATTTATAACAGAGCTACTATAGATTCTAACGAAGGAGAATAACAAAAAGATACATTTATAGTTCATTCAGTCAATCAGGATGTGTTGGATGTGTCTAGCCGTTGATTCCTCCGGCTGGTCATCTTTAGCTTCTTGCTTGACGCTGGAGGAGCTGGTGGCAATGGCATTTTTCTTTTCCATCATGAATTTCAGAATGGAAATTGATTCTTCAGCATGGGCACAGCGGTTGAGGAGCTGCCTGAATTGCTCTTGGAGGGAAGCTGCCTTGTGCATGAACAGCTGGATTTCTGCTTTCTATTTTTCAGTGTTAATGCGGTCCTGTTCGAAGATTCTTCTGCTCTGCTCATCAAGTCGCCTGTTGTGCTCTTCCAATCTTGCGTCCAATAATTTCTGCTTGTCATCTAAGATTGATTGCTGAGTCCTTATTTCCTCCAACTCAGCTTGCAGGTCGGCACAGTGAAAACAATCCTCATTGCGCGCCATTGAAGGAGGAATGATGCGGAGAGGGAAGTAGGTGAAAACAGAGGCGCGGTGGGTGGGAGAATTGGGAGCGTTATAGGATGCTCTGACGTGATGGAAGATTCTGAAGATGCTGGCAGGGGAGAAGGAGATTCCCGCTTTCAGAGCGACCATTACAGATGAGAAATTAGGAGGGGGCTCACTGCACAAGACCGAGGAGAAATAGTCCAGAGGTCGGATGAAGGAGTAGCGGTCAGGACAGAAAAGGATATCAGAGGAGAAGGCAGTGAAGAGGAGAGGGGATGGAGTTGATGAGAAGGAGGAGAGCTCACTGAGCGAATCCGAGAGATGGGAGATGGGAGAAGGATTAAGATAAAGGAGGGACGAGAGGGGGAGAACGGTGAAAGCCGGGATGAAATGAAGAGGGGAAGGCGCTGAATATGCAGGTGAAGGAGCTGCAAGACGGGACACCTTGCTGAGCCAAACTTGCACGATCCTGTAAATCACAGTAACAGTAGTTAGTATACGACTGAGCTGAGTCTAGAGAAGCGATACCAGAGGGATGTTCCTCCTGGGGCTCTGAGGAAGAACGTTTTCTCCAATCTGAAGTTGCAGCACAGTCTCCTGATCACGATGGGCGACGCTTTGGTTGCTGATGGTTACATTTATAGAATGAATCAGACAGTGAATAGATTTCCAAGCAGGAGTCGGACTCATGAGAATGGTGAGGGTCTTCCCCAAATCTCTCAGGAGACCTTCTTTTGCTGTATCTTTTAGCTTGTTGTCGGCGCTGAAATGAGTTTTTTTTCCCGTTGTCAGGTGATTGCCTCGATGGAGGATCGGATTTGGCTGGTTGTGCATACTACAATCTCTGCAGTTTGTCCTGCGTCTGTGTAGACCATGCCCTTCGCACACTTGATTGACCAAGCGAATCAGGGAAATACTTTGAATGTTCTGAATCATGGCAGGGGTTGAAAACTTTCTCTGTTATTGTGCCTTAGCATTCCTTCCTGCCTTCCTACTGCATTATTCGCTCTCTTGTCTGCTTCCATGTTTAGCGTGCGAAGTATGTGGTAGAACTTGATGTGCTCAAAGTGATTGAGGGGGAGCTTGATGCACTCTATATGTTGCTGGAGATTACTGTTGGGGGATCGCAGATTGTAGGTCATAAGGTGAATAATGATTGCAGAGTCCCCAAAAACGAATGCCCTTATGATGCCCATACTTTTTAGTTGTATTAGTCCTTGATATAAGGCTAATGCCTCTGCATTGTTGTTTGTTTTTCTTCCCAGGCTCCATTCATAGCTGCAGATGTTAACCCCAGACTCATTTAATATAACTCCTCCCGCTCCTGCTTAGCCTGATTTGACTTTGAAGCTCCATCAAAGAATAATGTTGGGCAGTTATTGCTCTGAATCCACGTCTTGTAATCCTGAGCAGGTAGTCTAATTTCCCACTCCCTGACTTGTGCTTGTTGTTGTCTGTCAGTTCTCTGAGTCTCCTGGTGTTGTCCTGGCCAGTCCAATATGTGCCTTATAACTGATCTTTCTTCCACTAAGTAATCTGCTGCTTGGATTTTCCCTTTATACTTTGCTACTATTGCCTCTTGTGCCAAGGTGTGGGCTTTATTGCATGTTGTTTGAACATTGCTCTCTTTGTTTTGAAAGATCTTTTTGTTTCTTGTAAGCCAAATTCTCCAAAGTAAATTATGAGGAATGATAGCCCAAATTCTTTTAACAATCTTGCTCCTCTTGTCTTTCCATGGGCAATTCTTTTTCCATTCGTATATTGTCTCTGGAATGTTCTGTTGGGGTTGCCAATTTATATTGCCCAAGGATGACAATTTGATCCAGCATCTCTTGGCGAAGGGGCAGTCAAGGAACAAGTGTTGAATTGTCTCCTCTGCTGAGCAACAGTTGGGACATCTGGATGGACCGTTGATCCCTCTCTTTCTCAAGTTTTCAGCTGTGAGGACTTTGCCTTTTAGCAACAGCCAGGTGAAGAATTTGATTTTGGGGATGGCCTCAGATTTCCAAATTATTCGCCAATGGTTCCAAATGGGGGTCTGATAAGTGCTATTGCAGATATAGTGATGCCCAGACTTGATGGTGTAACTTGAACCCGTGGGGTCCCATCGAAGTCCATCTGCTGCTCCTTTTTTTATGGGGGCTCTATTCTGAAGATTATCTTGGAGGGCTTTGAGGCTTGCTTCTAAAGCTTAAGGAGTAGCTGGGAATTCTCAATTAGTCCAGGCACCTGTGTCCGCATCCCATTTCGATATTTGGCCTAGCCTCTGGATGCCTTTGCAATTGAGGTGATGTATGATGGGGATGGCTTCTTCAATAGTATTTAGAGGCTGAAGACCCATTATCTTATCAGTGGCATAGTTAGTGCTGTCCCCTCCTCTAGGGATCTTTGAAGTATTTTGTTTGAGGAAAGGGATTGCTTTCTTGCAGAGGTGCCAAATTTTGGTGGAGTCTCTATTGGGAATGTCATTTTCAAGAAATCTTTGTCTAGTGCCATTGAGGTATTTGCTTTCTATGACCTGTTTCCACCAAGCTTTTGGCTCATTGATTAACCTCCAGGCCATTTTGATCCCAAATGCCAAATTTAGGATTTTGGGAGCCCTTATTCCCAGACCACCTCTGTCTTGAGATTGGATTACACTTTTCCAGCTGACCAAATTAAATCTATTTTTTTCTTTTTTACCTCAAAGCCATAAGAAATTCCGGAGGGCAACTTCCAGCTTATGATGAAAAATAGCAGGAGCTTGATAAAGTGTAAACTATATAGAGGTAAGGAGGATATACCTGATTTGAGGAGAATTATCCTGCCTGCTAGATTGAGCCATTGAGTTCCCCATTGTTGTACCTTCCTCTTGACTTTGTCTATGATTTCATTCCAAGTTGCTGCTTTTAATGGTCCCAGACTGACCGGCATCTCAAGGTAGGTAAAGTGGTCCCAATTTGCTTTATAGGCAACTCCAAAGATGTTGGCGATGCTGTGGGCAGTGTGGTTGGAAATGTTCCAGCCATAGATGCAACTTTTGTGGAAGTTGACCGCTCCCCCTGAATACTCCATAAATTGATCGAGGAGAGTCTTAAAGCGCCTTGCAATGGTAGTGGAAGCTCCTCCAATCAAGAGAGTATCGTCAGCAAATTGGGAGTGGTTGATGTTCTTGACTCCGTTCCCGAATTTGATGCCAGAGATGAGGCCAACTCTTCTATTATGATCTAGAGCACTACTAAAGGATTCAACCATAAGAATAAAAAGATAAGGGGAGAGGGGGCAACCTTGCCTTAATCCTCTGGTGGATTGGAAGGCTTCACAAGGGCGCCCATTAATCAGAGGCGAGATCCAAGGTCCTGATATGCAGGCGGCAATGGTGCTGATAAAGGCAGAATTGAATCCCATTTTCCTCAAGACAGCAAACAAGAAGGAATGTCTTACCCGGTCAAAGGCATTGGCTAAGTCGAGCTTGAGGACGAAACCTTTCTCTTGCCTAGAGGTGCTGGAGTGAATGGCTTCTTGGACCAATGTAATTGTGTCATGGATTTGCCTATTAGATAGGAAGCCCCCTTGATTCTCAGAAATAAGGGATGGAAGGAGGGGCTGGAGTCTAGTAGCTATGATTTTCGTGAAAATCTTATAAGAGGAATTACACAAAGATATTGGTCGAAACCTGGAGAAAGATGTGGGTCTATTTTCCTTGGGAATGAGGGAAAGGAAAGTTGAGTTTGTGAAACCCCCCATTTTCCCTTTTCTTTGAATTCCTCTCAACATCTTTACAAGGTCTTTTCTTATCAGTTGCCAATGACCCCTGTAAAAATTGATTGGGAAACCATCTGGGCCCAGAGACTTGTCCGGTTGCAGGGTCCAGATAGATTTCCTGATTTCCTCATCCGTTATTTCTCGATTTAGACTGTCGTTCACCTCTTGAGAAATGCCTTTCGGAAGATGCTGCAACAACTCAGAGTAGTCGGCTTCTTCTTGATTTTCGGTGCGGAGACTTTTGAAGTGAAGGGAGGCAGCCCTCTTGATGGATTCTTGATTGTTATGTTGGCTGCCTTCATTGTCAGTAATAGCATTTACATTGTTCCTTATCTTCCTAACAGTGGCTTGCTTATGGAAATAAGCAGTGTTTTTGTCTCCTTCTTTTAGCCATAGCTGTCTTGATTTAAACCTCCACTTTGTCTCTTCCGCTCTCTTGATGTGAATTAGCTGCCCTTGTATTTCCCATTCCTTGTTTTTTAGCTGGTGGGTAAGCCCTTGATCTTCAATTTGTTTTTGGACTTCCTCCAAGTCTTGCTGTATTTTTTTTTTTTAATTTTTTCTGGCTCTTGATAGCTGACTTTTGCTCACTCTTTGAGAGCTTTTCTTGTGTTTCTGATTTTAGTTTCCCATATATGGCTAGGAGAGCCTTCTACATGATGTTTCCAGGTGGTTTCTATGATAGCTTCAGCCTCTGCGTTATTTCTCCACAGCGGATTATACCTGAACGGGATTGGCCCCAGCTGAGAATGGGAATCCATCGTAAGGAGGATGGGGAAGTGGTCTGAGGCCGTAGCGCTGAGAATTTTCGTGTGACCCGCAGCAAAGGAAGAAAGGAGAGAGATGTTGACCAGAATTCTATCCAATCGTTCCATGATATTGCCTGGTCCCAACCTTCTGTTATTCCAGGTGTATTTTCGATTTTTTGGAATAATATCAATCAATTCATGATCAGACATTATTCCTTCCAGCTGACTTCTGAAGGGGTCATGGGTGAAATTGCCCCCTCTTTTCTCATTCGCATGGAGAACTAAGTTAAAGTCTCCAGCTAGTATGATATTTGGGTTCTGCTCGTTGTTTATATTTTCTTTCAGATCTTTCCAGCACTGCTCCTTTTCTCGGTAATGATTGGGGATGTAGACATTGTAAATGATGAGGTCACAGTTCTCCTCTTTGCTACTTAGATTAGTCCTCAACCAGTTTTGGTTGAGAATGGATGACTTGCAATCCCAGTGTTGATTATTCCACATGGTAGTAATTCCTCCAGATGCTCCTCTGGAGTTGTTGCTGGCCCCTGAGAAGTTTTTTTGGGCATCTACAATTTTCTGCATTTCATTTTGACTTTGTTTGGTTTCTTGGATCAACAAGATTTCAGGTCTTTCATTTTGGAGAAGGTCCCTTAAGGCAGTTGATTTGGAGGGGTGCCCCATGCCCCTGCTGTTCCAGGATAAGAGCTTCATCATGGTGCATTCAAGCGAGGAGGTGCTCGCCTCTCGTGGTCTTTTCCTGCTGCTTCTTTTTCTTGGTGTCCTGTCATGAAGGATTCCATGGGGGTTTGGATTCCAAGGGCAATGTCCTTTTGAGTGCTTTCTTCCCGATGCTGTTTGGCTGACTTCCTTCCTGTTCCAAGCTTCTTATGGATATCACTTGAAGTGCCAATATCTTTTGAAGAGCTTCTAGTGGTTCTAGGAGGGGGAGGGTCGGAGGAAGGCTGGGAGAGGATCGAAGTGATCAAGGGAGGATCAGACAAATCAAAGGAGGGCTGGTCAGATTGAGGATCATCAGAGGCTAGAATGAGGAAGGGGTTGGAGGATGAGGGGAAGGGAGGATCTTGGGATGGGCCCGAGGTTTTAGGAGGGGGAGAAATGGGGCGGTGGGAGGAAGGGCCCGACTGATCAGATGTTGATTCAGGTTTGGAAGGCGGAGTTGCTTTCTTTTTTTTCACAGTTTCCCATTGTCCTCCTTGGTCTTCAGTTTCCAAGTTGGTTACTTTAGTGCATCTATTAGCAAAATGACCGTATTCATGACATACCTTGCATTTAAAGGGTATTTGCTTGTAATCTAGCTGCTGAATGTAGCTCCATTCATCCACCTTCAGCTTGATGGCTTCCGGAAGTCCTTTCCCGAGGTCCACTTCTACGCAGATTCTTGCACAGGCTTG
>APFE031283628.1:64963-82213 GCA_000404065.3 Pinus taeda | reverse complement strand
CCTCTCTCGTTTTCCACTACTTCTGGAAGGGAGCTACAACCCCCTCAGCTCTTGTACTAGCTGATCCATTTACTAGTACGTAGGTGCTGACCCTACAATCTTCAGGGACCACGTTTCATCAATTTTTAGACTGGATCCAAGAGTACAAAACAAACATTACTGCAATACAATCATCAATTTAAGCTTGCATCATAATTCATTAAACAACCCAATACTGAATCACTGAAACCATGTCATTAAGAACACAGAACCCAAACCAGAGACCAGAACTCTGCAACAACCACCAGAATCAGCAGCAACCTGAGATATCAAACATTATCATGAATACGCTACTACACTGTACCGAAACCGCGTGTATACGCACTTTCTACAAAGGAAACCCGCGTACAGATTTAGAAATGATTACTTATGCCTTCGCTGTCAGATCCGACCCTTGCCAAACTTCCCGAACAGACAACCAGCAATACCAGATCCTCTCACTTCATCAGACACCCCAATTGCACACTGCCTTTGCCTAATGATCTTCTCCTTATATAGCCTTAGGCCTTGCTCAATACCATGGTCCAAAACCATAACAAACCAATACCATCAACTTCGAAACTAGGGATCAACACATTCGTCGAGACACCATCGTCCAAAACCATAGGCACAACTTCCAAGGACTAACTGCCACGGACCAAAGGTACTTTTCACATGTACACGCTTTTACTGAATCCAACCTGCGTGTATACGCGGATTCTCCTTGATGAACCTACGTATATCTCTTGTTGTACCGAGATCTGTCCTCTGATTAAGTTGCCATCACCTGTACCAACCTCTGAGCGCCTGTACCAACCTCTGAGTGAGTTGCCATCAAGGACAACACTTGAAACATAATGCCAACAGTTTGCACCATTCTAGTTTAGAGTTTTTTTCCTTGTGTATTTCCACTTCATTCTTTTTCATGGTGTCAAAGCTCGAGGTTACATAAGACTCCAAGGAGAGTAGCATTTGAAAAAAAAATAAAAACTGAGTTTAAGAGGAGCCCGAGGGTGATGACTTGAATACAATAGTTTAAGAGGAGATCTAAGTCAAACAGACCTTGCTACAAGCAATCCAGTTAGAAAAAAAAATAAGTGACTGTCACACTTGCTCTCTCTTCTTAAGTGTTATGATCGTGATAAACTAATGAAGCTAAACAAAATTGTGTTACAACAAAACTAATCTGCATCCAAAATTGTCATAATGCATTACAAGGGCACAACATATTTTTATTTTTTAAATATATTTAAAAAAATAAAGTCTTGAAAAGGAGATTTAAAAAAATGGTGCTACACATTTTCTTCAAAAACATTATTTTTTCAAGTCTTGAAAAAGGATATTGTAAGAAAGGGAACACACTTTCACAAAATAGCTTCTTCGAGATATTTCCTGCAAAATTCCCATCTGGCTTAGAAAATGTTATGAATTCATGTCTTTGCGAATGAAGACATTTTTGCAAGATCAAGAGTGTTGGGTTACCCTGTAGAATGATTGTGTAGAGCCAACCGAAGAAGCACTAGCAACCATGAACAATAATCATAACAATGGAGTAGCAGAGAGGAGAAACCAGTCAATTATGAATATGGCCAGACATATGCTTCGTGAGAAGCTTTCTACTGATATCGGGATCAAGCAATTTCTAATGCAGTATATGTTCTCAATAGATCTCCAAAAGCTAGTGTCCAAGATGCAATACCTCAAGAAGCTGGGATGGTAAGAAGGTGAATGTATATTACTTTAGAATTTTTGGATCTCTAGCATTTACACATATTCCTTAGTAGCTAGGAAAGAAGCTTAGTGATAGGAGTGAAAGATATATTTTGTAGTTTATGATGAACATTATAAAGCCTTAGACTTTATAATCTAGTCACCAAGAAGTTTGTTTTAAGCAGGAATGTTAAATTTTTTGAAAATAAATCTCGGTTTGCTCAAATTGATGAAGTTTTAAATCAGTTTATTCATCAACCAAAACTTCCAAGATTGCACGTTCAAGAAGAACCATACCACTCTGAAAATGGTACATCTTCTAGCAATGAATACAACAATGATTCATCATCTTCGGAAGACAATCAAGAAACTAGAAGCGTTATAGAAATATATGAGCATGAGCATGAGTTTGAACTAAAAATATGTTTTCCTTTCTTTCCTTTCAAGCAACCCATTTTGAAGAGGAAGTAGAAGGAAAAAATTGGGTTGATGCCATGAAAAATTTTAAGGATGGAAATTTATCTTAAAGTTTAGAAACATTGGTGAATCTTACTAGGCCTTAATATGCAAGTTGTAAAAATTTTGGTTATAATTTTATAAAATATTCAAATTTCTAGTGGTTTTATATAGTCTCTATAAAATTTTGGTGATTTTTAAGATAAAATGATTTTATACTATAAAATTTAGGTTAACATTTTTTAGAAATAAATGGAAATTGGCGAATCTAGTTTTTGGAAAAGGCATGAAAAATTAGCCCACCTACTAATATTAGGCCTTAAAATTTTGCTTGGTTGATGTAATTAATCAAGAAATTGCTACCATAGATATGAATGAGACTTGGGAATTATTTGATCTCCCAAGAGATAAAACTAGAAGTGATCTAAAGTGGGTATACAATACCAAGCTGAATGAAAAAGAAAAATTTGAGAAGTTACCAAAGGATCCTCACAATATTTTGGTGTCGACTTTGGTGAAACCTTTCATCCAATAATAAGGTTAAACATTGTCAAAACTATTATGGCCATAACTCAACACAAATGGAAAGTTTTTTAGCTTCATGTAAAATATGATTTCTTAAATGGTTTTGAAGTTCCAGAACAAGAGCATAAGGTGTACAAGTTGAAGAAAAACTTGTGTGGCTTGAAACAAGCTCCTTGTGCTTGGTACAATTTCTTCAACACCTATCTCATAAAAAGAGGGTTTTGCAAAAGTAGCCTGGTACAATTTCTTCAACATCTATCTCATCAAAAGTGGGTTTTGCAGAAGCAACCATAAGCCAATTTTGTATACCAAAACTCATGAAGGTAAAATTCTCATTGTATTTCTTTACATTAATGATATTCTTTATACAGGAAATATGATGTTAAAAGACTTCAAAGCTACAATGCAAAAAAAGTTTGATATGAGTGACATATGGGTCATGAAATACTTCTTAAGCATTGAAATTCAACAATATGCTAATGAAATTTTTGTTGGTAAAAAAAAAATATGCCACTCACATCCTCCAAAAGTTTAGAATGACCAAATGAAAAATAGTTGGTACACCAATTACTAAAGGCACCAAGCTGAGAAAACAAGATGTAGCACCACCAGTTGATACCACATTGTATACAAGTCTAGTTGGTAGTCCATTATATCTCACTACAACTAGACTTGATATCATGTTTGCAACTATTTTTCTCTCCATATTTATGTAATTACCTAAGATTTCTATTTGAATGTTGCAAAAAGGATCTTAAGATATATTACAGGAACCCTAGACTATGGTTTTCTCTACACACATTCTAAAGATCACTCACTTTTAGGTTATAAAGACATCAATTATGCAAACATTTTAGATGATTGCAAAAACACCTCAAGGTATGCTTTTCATCTTAGAACCAATATGATTTCATGGGAATCCAAGAAACAAACAATCATTTATGTATCTTTAGTAGTGGTAGAGTAAGTATCTCCCACTTCACGAGCTTGTCAAACAATGTGTCTCAGAAGGGTATTGGCAGTTCTTTCAAATGTTCAGATCTTTCAGAAAAAGAAGAACATTGACACACATTTTCATTTCATCCACGAGCTTGTCAATGATGGAGACATATTACTTGCCTTTTTGTGGTTCTAGAGATCAACTTGCAGATATTTTCACAGAGCCTTTAAGCAAAAATGTATTTGAATTTCAAAAATAACAATTGGGCATTATAAGTTTCAATAGTTGTAATAGTTGTTATTGGGAAGGGGTGTTGAGATAATTAATCTCACTCTTTGCAAAGTGTCATTGTCGTTTTTTATTCCGTTGAGTTTAATTGAGTTTAGTTAAATTTAGCAATCAAGCACTCATTTCTCTTCCATTGTGGGCAGGTGGTTGGTTCCATTATTGAATAATCTCTGTAGGTGGAGGCTCCCATTCCAAGGTAGTCAAAACTTTCTCTAGCCATTTATTGTTGTTTGTTTCCTTGTGTCTTATATAGTTTTATTTAATTAATTTTGAATGATGAGAATAGTTGTTCACTCCATTTCCGCCTCTTCATTCTTTGTCGCATTCACCAAATAATTATTACTAATTAAATTAAAATTTTGAAAAACCTATTCTCACCCTAATAAATATTAATTTTGTAATTAAATTCCATATTTAATAATATCCCTGATATAACCTGGCATATATTATCATCGCATTGTAATATAGCATTCAATCCTGCATTTTCAAATTTTATGGAACAAACTTAGACGAAGGAGGAATATATTATGAGAAAGCATTGATCGTGAAATATTCTTGACTTCAAAATGATGGAAATGTTCGGAATTTAAAAGGTGGTGTAACCATGTATACTTTAGGTAAAAGGTTTGGAAATTTTAGGTATAAGGTTTGAAAATTTTACGTATATTTTAGGTTATTTTGATTTTTTTAATTAACGTTGTGATTAATTGATATAGAATATATAATTAAAAATAGAAATATAATTAAGATTTTATTTATATTTCCTCGTTTATTATTATTATTATTATTTATTTTATATTTGTAATTATTATTATTTATTTATATTTGTAAATTATTATTATTAGTATTACTATTAATAATTTTTATATAGGAATGTATATACTTTATTATTTTTAGATTTGAATTTGTGATTTTTTTAATGAGGAAGTATATTTTTTGAACTATGAAGCTTACACATAGAGTATAAGGACTAAATATATTGGTTGTTGAAAGGAAACAAGATTTACTATAGAATAGATTCTATGTCTATTTGAGAAAGTATATCTCAAGAGGCCATGCATACAAAGACTTGGTAAGGTTAACGTTTTAGAGTATAGTTAACCAAGAAAACCAAATCAAACAATAAAGTTAGTTTTCCATGCCGGAAACTAATTCACCATTTTCTAGAGTTTTATAGCATAATGAAAAGGAATAAACTAGAACCATAAAACCAATCATAAAACTTGAAACCAATAGCTTTGAGGAAACCCCTTTATTGTTGGATCAAAAGTGATGCCAATCAGATTACTTTAGAGACACTCGTAGAATAAGAGAGAAGAATTTGCCTTTTCTTTCTTGCCAACCAAGAATAGAAGGTAACTAGGAGAAAACCATACTTTTCTATCCTATCCATAAGAGTCCTAGGTTCATGGTAGTCTACTTCATATGTATGAAGAGCATGGGAAACAACCTTTTAGTGTACTAGTATAGTTCTAGAATCCTAAAGAATTTTGTGTCTCTAGTGCAACTACTATCCAAATCTAGAACGAATTCCTTTATTAGCTAGTCAATCTCCCAATCCTCTTGATATGCATGCTACACCTTCACATCAGCCTCCAATTCCTTAATCTTTTTTGTTGTGGAAAATGAGAGTGAGTAATGAAAGTCCCAAGAGGATTCCAATGACATATACTCCACCCTTATTTGATGAAAACATGTTTTTCACTAACAAAAAAGGTGTGGAACCATAGGTGAAAGAAAAATCCAAAGACTATAGACAAGATTACATGAATTTTTTACTATATTGAAGTTAGATCTTATGAAATCAACAAAAGGAACCTAAGGAAGGGAGATTGAAATATTCACTAATGTACATAGGAATCAAGGGAGCTAAATATACCACATGCTAGGTATCTTAACGTTAACCATTTGCAAAATGAGTGCCTTATTTTCCTGCATAATCATTTTGAGTACTTTGAGTTAATATAGAATCATTTCCCCTATGGTTGTGAATCATTTCATGGGTTCCTTTGATTATTTTGGGTGTGTGTTATATTCTTTCCATGACTAGCCCATCGTGTGAAGTCGAGGGGTGGCAACCCCCCTCTACAGGGTCTAGGGTAACACCTCAAAATTTTTTTTGACCCTATATTAGGTGGCTAGACCTACCTATGGTTATGTGCATGGGTTTTTCACATGATTTTGGGCATGCTGTTTTTCTTCTCATTGTATCTTGTAGATTCAGTTAAGGGAACTATGGTTATGTTCTAATCCAGGATATATATATATATATATATATATATATATATATATAAATATATATATATATATTATATATATATATATATATATATATATATATATATAGATATATAGATATTGTATCATTGAAAGGAATATAACGAAAACTCAATATATCGTAGTCCCAATTTTTGGATCTAGGGGAAATCTATGTGTATTTGTTTTATATTCTCACCATTGTTCAATTTCTATCTTTTAGAATTCGTATGCAAGTAATTTATGTCCAAGGTTAAAGCCTACAAACAATGGAGTTGGATCAAGAATAAGTGTGTCATAAGATGAGATGGCATGAGCTTATAAGCATACAAGATGTCGATTTTGTCAATAAATCACCTGATATGGGGAGGGAAGATTGGCTTAGGTAATCTTTAGGCAGTTGGACTGGAGGGGGTGGTTGAAAACATGCACCAATCATAGTCTAAACATGTTCATGAGGTGATAACCCCTTCATCTTTTAGGAAACCTATAAATTTATCGGCATATCTGCATACATAAGAGGTAATAAGAGAAATAATTTATGTGATGATTGAAAGTAAAATCTCTAGACACTATTCTCTAATTTCTAATTTGATGGAAATTTTTGAGGAGGAGAGCTATCATTAAGCTTAGCGATCATCGAAGTAATAAGTTCTGAGTTCTCCTTAGTAGTAAGTATTTTGAACTTATGTTGCTTGCAACACATACACCAAAAATGAGCACCCATAATTCCATGGAATTGTTGGGGGAGATATCTAAGTTTCCAAAAAGGATCCTAAGAATTTGACCTTTAGAGAATTCAAAAACAACAACAAAAGTAGCTGGGGTCATATTGATTTTAGAGGCTCCATCAAGGTTGAGCTTCAAAAAGCCAAAATGAGGAGGAGACCAAATCATGGTAGAAGAAGCTTTAAGGGGGAGGGGGATTAGAAGCTCTAATGGATATACAAAGATTGTAATCGCATCTACAAGTAATTTTTTTCACTGGAATTATGTTGGAGATGTACATAATTCTATTAGGATATCTGAAGTGTGTCATAGATATTAATTTTAATTCCCTTAAAAAATATGAAACTTGTCATTTTTTTCATCTTTAAATATTTCTTTGTTGTATTATTTCCACGTTTCCTAGAGAATAAAAGCTAGAGAAAGGACCGATATTTGATTGAGAAAAGGATTTTGGAAAGGTTGTTGTTGCTAGGAGGAGATATTAATGTAGTTTCTCTCCATATTGTGAAGACGTTGATTAACGTTAATAGAACCCATAACGAATTAGGAAGCAAAACAAAGATAGGTGTTAAGGAGGTGTGCTAATATCTTACCTTCCTAATTGCACCACTACACAAAGAGTTGGCCCGTGATATCCTCTACATAACATTTGATCCCAATTTTGATATATTTTTTTGAATGACTTGCCATAGAAATATAGCTACCTTAGGGAAAATAATTTCTATTTATATATTTTCCCAAATACCGTATGATGGTATATTATGCTTTGTTTCCATTGAAGCATCCACATGGCTATGGTCCCCGCTTGATTTATTTGGCAATATTGAACATATGATGTGGCACTGATGAAGATCTATGCCAAAGACGAATGTTGTTTGAAGATATTAGATGTTCTTTATAATTATAATTATCATCACAATAAAAAATATTCATTTTTTTTGTTGGCTTGACCCATGGGATTTGAACCTTGAATCACATGGTTTACATAATACTTCATAACATGACAATTTCCAATTGAAATACCCCAACATCGACTAATAAAAAAATTATTTGTTAAATTAATCTACTATTTTAAGATAATTATTATATAATAAAAAGGAAGTGGTGGTGCAATCTCATGTGGAAAATCAGTGGGCCTTTAAAATGTAAAATTGTATTATGGCTTCCCTTAAAAAACAAATTCATCACATTAATTAAGAGAGGATGTAAAAGTCCAAATAAATGTTCATATATAATTATAATGAAGAATATATCTCTCACTTGTTTGAATATTGTCCCCATGCAGTGTAGGTTCGGGTTCGGATGGCACAATGTTCTAATCCTAAAGCTACATGTGAAAAATAAAGTCTGGAAGAATGTATTTAGAAATGGCTACTGGATGATTCAACGAAATAGTATGCACCTTTTACAAATATTATGGTTTTCTATGTATGGTAGGCTCAAAATTCAAATATCTTTCGAGAAAATGAACTTCCTTGCATGGTAATAATAAGTTTCATTGAAAGCTTTCAAATGAGTACAAAATGGATCTAAAACAAAGGAATCAAGGGGTTCCAGTAATGTCATCACTGAACATGGAATTTACATGGGTTTTCTTCAATAATGCAAGTTAAGTATTTCCACCAAGATGTCGGGTTGGGGCATTCTCACACTTGGACCATAATCATGATTTGCACATATGGTATTTCCATGGCAGGGGCATAAGCATAAAAGTATAGTTCACTACACTATGGAATCTCATATACTTCACTAACAAAAAGGGTATAAAGAAATTTCACATGATGGAATATTATTAAATAGAGATTTATTAGTCATGCAAACAAATTGTGTTATATGATGCATGCCTTGTTTGTTGCAGGAAATTGATACACTATACAATCTTTTCAATGGACCTCTTTCAAATATCCCTCCATAGAGTTGAATCATAAATAATATGAGCTATCAAATAATTTATTGAAAATGCATCATGGTCTTTTGGATTTTATGAATTCAAGCATAGTCTAAAGTCCACGGCCATGGAGCTTCACTATTACTTTATGACATTTTTAGCTAACTAGTGCTTGCATGCTATTGATGGCTCCAAAATTGTAAATGGCGTCATCAAGAATGGACTCAACATAACATGGGATAATTCCAAAGCACACATGTGTTCTTAGGAATCCAATAGTGGAAAATTCTAAACCACCAACTAGGATTTCATCTAGGAAACCAGGTAGGCATGGCATAGTAACATGCATGCATTCTTACAAGTTGCATACATTCCCGGTGCATCTTAATTTTTACACGATTGTCCCAAGTTTTGTTCTTTTTGGATTTTTCAACTTGTTCTCATGATACAATTAAGAAAATAATCACCTTATTGGTTTATAATGGGTTCCAATCCCATTGGTTTGATCTCCTTCAAATTCTAGGTAAGCATGATCATGCAATTCCTTTGTTAGTTTTTGAAAAATTGGTTTTAAATTAGAAGAAAAATGTAATTGATTCCTAAAAAAAAAATACCCTTACTCAATATAGGATATTTGGTTACCATGGAGCATAATGATCCAAACCCCCCATCACCAAAGTTAAACCTAGAATAGCCAACTACTAAGCTAAAACAAAGAAATCCCAATGTTCAAATCAATGTATCCTTAACTACTTTAAGGGAACTCATACATGATCTCTAAAACACCAATGGGACCTCACAATTGTTTCTAGAAATTTCAAAGTAATTCAATCCTATCATCCATTTCTAATGCCTAAGGTTTATTAACTAATATTTTCTATTATAGACTAGGTTCCACGAATACTATAAAACTAGTGCAAACAAAGGCCCATTTAGAGACTTGAAATTACCAAAAGATATTTTTTTCAAAGTAAAATTATACTAGCATAAATGGATAATGCAAAGAAATAGCAATAATAAGAGCGTCACATATCCATCTTATCCATAAAAACTTTTAAGGATGAAAGTTTATCTTAAAGTTTAGGAACTTTGGCGAATCTTACTAGTCCCTAATATGCAAATTATAATTTTTTTTTTGATACTTTTTTAGAAAATTTAGATTTGCAATGACATTATATTAAACAATATAATATTTTGGCAATTTTAAAGGAAAATAATGGTGTACTACCAAATTTGGGCAAATCATTTTAGAAAAAAAATGGAATTTGGAGAATATTTTTTTTGGATAAAGGCATGGAAAATTAGCCCACCTACAAATATTAGCCACTAAAATTTTCCGTGATCTTATTTGGATCTACCAAGCACCAAAGAGAGATCATATTTGCCAATCTTCAAACCTATTTTGAAGTGCAAAACTTGGGGAAAAGTTTGCAATTAGAGAAACTTACTCTCATTGCTTGATAGATCCAAAGTCCAAATATATCAATATTATTTTTTAATAATATTATTATTATATTTATATATAAATTTCAAATTTAAATATACAAATGTTCTTATTTTAAATTTTATTAAAACCTTAATAAGACATAGTTACACGTTTTGTAATATTTAAATTTACTTTTTTAATGGGATAGGAATAGATTTCATGGCATATATAGAAATAGGTACAAATAGATATATAGCTTAGAAAAATAATTATTGTGAATATTAATTTTTATATATTTATTAAATATTTTTTATATATTTATTAAATTATTTTTTATATATTTATTAATTAAATTTTAATACAAAGTTTAGAGATAAAATAATTTGGGCATGATCATTTTTTTAATTTATATAGTTAAATAGAAGTTAATCTAGGTGTGTGTTCATGCATTTATTAGTTATTTATACATATATTAATTATATTTTATGAAATGTCAATAACTATGAATTGTTATTAGAGGAATTGACAATTGACGAGTCTCATAGTTGTGTGATAGGGGTCAATTCCAACCGCTATCACTATAACTTCTAGGTGAAGCATGCTTCCCCCAATATATGCCCTATCTATAAACTAAGTGGATCTTAATATGAAACGTATTTGAACATAACACTTCATCTACACAGTAATATAAGTGGATTTGAATATATAAACTCTTCGAATCATTTTTTTAGTTTTATTAATATCCTAATAATACATATGGTTACATTGTTTATAATTAAATTGAAATAATATATATATATATATCAAACTTCTATATTTGGAAATATTTTTTACTTTTAATTATACATTTATTAATTAATTTGGTATGTTTAAATGTTTATTGATATTATATGGTTTTGAAATATGAAAAATTATGAATCATTATTATATAAGTCTATTTAATAAGATATGAACATTATAATTTTATTCGTAAAAGTAAATTACAATATGATAAATTTAATATAATTGATTTATTATTTTTATTACCTTTCACTTTTTATTACTTTTTAAATTGGATCACTTAATCTCATTCTACAATGTACATATTTCCATAAAAGAATTATGGGTTGAGTATAGGACATAGATTCTAGAGACTGGGGAGGTTACTTTCTTGGGATGCTTAGTTTGCTTGTTGTTGGAAAAATCGACCGCTTTGGGACAACAATTGAAGGCTAGTTGTATCACCTTTAATGGACTGACATGTCAAAATATATGAACTATAGGAAGGTACACCAAAACCATACTCTCTTGGGAGGTTTGAAATGCAAGATGGATATCACAACAAATGAGCTCTGCATGTGCTATTAAGAAACTACACCGAGGAGACACAAAGAGGAAATGGGTCATTGAACCACATTAACCAACTGATGATAGAGGAATACGTTCATCACTTGCAATTCATTAGCAATATTTTTGGTGATGTCAATTATCATATGTTATGAAAAGGAGAAGATGACTCGAATAAGTAGAGAAGAAAAGAACCATCATGGACAAGAATGTGATACACACTGGGGGAAGAGAAACGTAGGGGTAGAGGAATAATAGAGAGTAACACTGCCATGAGTAAGCTTGGTAGGGAGTGGTGCTTTCCTTGGCATAGCAAAGGAAAATAAACTATATATATCTAGACTGGTGGCATTTGAAGGTATTAGACAACAACATGGAGAGGTATTATGCATTCGATAGCCCTCAAGGAAGTTATCCATGTTTCAATTGAGTAAAAACATTGATGATGAACTTTCTCCAGTTGTGGGTAGATCTAAATATGCCCTACGTGATAGGAGGGTGGAGATGGCCTTCCTTGGACTCCCTTGCTAGCCTGGGTTAGATATTTAGCTCTTTGATTCCTAGGAAGGAAGTCTTAGAGTCTCCTTTACTTGTTCTTCTCAATTGGCATTGCATTCTAAATTGCCTATGGTGCGTCGAACCACTATGTTAGATGTTCTCGGTAGAGGATAAGCCTCTAGATTCCCAAGATTTCATGCTTCATGGTGGAGGTTAAGCCTCTATATTCCCTATAATTTATATTTCAGGGTGGAGGTGAGGCCTCTTTATTCCCTAGAGGTTATGTTCCATGTGGATGTAAAGCCTCTAGATTCCCTAGAGTTTTCTAGCTATTAAACAACTAAAGGGTGGAGGAAACACGGCTCCCAATTCTTTGTGGAATTTGTTGATCGATACATGGCTGGTGGATGGAGGCAGGAGAGCCTCCAGAATATTTGTTTGAACCAACAATAGTGCCTTTTTCCTTGAGAAATAGATCCCTCAATATTTAAATTGTGGCTCAGGGGTCATAGTTGGAAGTGAGAATTGGTTGCAACTATCTATGGTTGGGTGGGGAGTCCTAGTCCCAACCTTAGTTGCACAATATTCACAAGAAAAATATTTCTTAAGTATGCTCTCTGATATTTAATGTGTAATGCATTTCTATGTTGAAATGTTGTTGTTGTACAAATACATGATTGTATTACTAGTATTACATGATTAACTAACATATTGTGCAAACTATAGAAAGGCATTGGAATAATCCATTAAAAGCTAGACATGATTACACTAATATTTATAAGGTAACTTATTCTTGTTACCGCATGATGGTTACATGGATAATAACTACCATTAACATGGTTGATATTACAATGTGATAATGCTAAATATTTACTTCATTCATTACTTTCATTGATCTACGATTTAATGTGATGGACCTTTTCAAGAACTCGGTGGTGCGCCTTTTGATGTTACTCAAGATGGGTTTGATTTATCTGCATTTTGTGCTATGTAGAACACATTTTCTTGAGGCTAACTATATTCTTGTGTTGAATATGGTTGGCACCTTACGTAGGGGAAACATTCCTAGGCAATACCCATGTTTGTTGAGAACCTATCGTAAGCTCTACTTCTTGGTCCATCATAAGGGTAGTGCTCAAGTAGGGGCACAAAATTATTTTTATGTTTATTGAAGGCCCTATATTGCACTATTGTGTGTAGTGTGAGTATCAAAAACCTCTCAGCCATCACGAAGCCTATAACAGAAGGTAGATGATAACCTTAAGTGCAGTTATGCCCCCTGTCCCTAACAAGGGAATCCTAGCAAGTCTTCAATCTCATCTATTATGTGCCTATCCCTAAGGCTCATGGTTGTAATCAGACTTAAGGGAGGGAATACCTATTAGGCTATTCCTATATGGAGCGTTAATCTCCTTGTGAAATTTTATTCACCGTGTGCTTCAGGGTGGCTCTTGTGTGCTTGCAACACTTATTTTGTCCTTGAATGAGACTTGCAAATCTCTATGTTGATATATATCAGATCTAGGTAAAGTAATGGAGATCTTAGGACCTGAAAATCCTTAAGCGACCGAAAATACAAGTCATTGACCTGTATAGATGAATCCCTAATTAGTTCTCATTGTGACATACATGGTGAATCCAAAGAAAGGAACTTTGATATAAAATTAGGAGCAATAATACTAGTGGGTGTATTAGAAAACTCCAACAGTTGCATTAGGCCTCTATTGTGAGTTAAAACATTTGAAGAATTATTGTAGCTAAACCATGTTATGAAAACCACTAGGTAAAAGAGCTAATATGATACTCAAGGCCCAAGTCAGACCAAAAACCTGATTTATGGGCAGTGGCAAGGATTTTTCTATGGGTGGCGTTGTTGTGAACTCCAAAATGGATAAATATTATAGACTTAGTTGACTAAACTTATCTGGAAGGCCTGAAAATAAGCCAAAACATGGAGGATTTAGATTTAAAGGTAAAATTATGCATATCACTGAGAGGATGAGTGGAAGGATGTCGCACAACAAAAGTCATAATTCCATTAGGATTCATAACAGAGATGATTTCCCAGTTGGAACCATAAGGGCATATTATAAAACATAATTGGCGTATGCCTGAGAGTTATCACTGAGGATGAGGAAGATTGTACCCAAAGGAAATAAATGGAAGTGTACCAGAAGAAATAGTGATGGTACGCCTTGGAGTTACTGCTAGGAAAGCAGATTCAGGGATAGTGTAGGAGTGATCGCAGAAGGTCCACCCTATAAGAAAATAACAAATCATGCCCAAATTTATATCCAGGGTACGTCTAGAGGATATACTCGAGCAATTCCAAGGAGTTATATTTGGGGAGAACCTATAAGTTATAGTCCAATAATGCCTGGGGGTTGTAGCTGGGGTACTCCCCTGGTTTATGAAGTAGGGTTTCCAGGATGTGAAGTGAGGTCATGGGACGCAAACCAATGAACTGGTTGGAAACCATTAATGAACTACTGTGTCGTGTTGGTATGATGGCTACGTGGCATGGCTCTTTTCATGTCACATGGTCTGCATGGTGGGCTCGATGATGTGGCACCCACAAATTCGTTGGAAATTTAAAGGATCACAATTTCTGATCTAGAGGTTAGATTAGGGTAAAATTGTACATATAGACTGATCTTGATGATATGATTGCATTGGAAATTTCTATTTCCAATTCTAAAGAAACAAATTTATTATCCCATCTCTAACTACTTATGAGGGAGATCAAATTAGCAAGTGAACTCTTTTCGCCGAGGTTAAGGTGTGAGGTAATTAAAAGTGGTATCAAAGCATCCAGGTTCAACACTTGTACTAGATGGGCTCTATCAAGGGGAAAGTAATAGAAGGGCCTCATAAGAAGGCCTTATGATAATTTTAGAAATTAAACTAACAATTGTTTAGGTGTTAAAATCTGGTCTAATTTGTTTGACTATATGTATGGCTAATATGATGGCCTTGTCATTGTTTAACTAGTAAGAACTAATAGTTGAGGTGTTTCACTACCTTTGATGAATTGAAAGTGGTGCTAATAGAGATATATTCCATTGATTACACAAGGCATCATATTGTATTAATAATTTTTTTATTTATTGATAATGATGTGTTGATATGGATTGTCATTGCAAAGGAGTTGTTATAATAGCTTTGTTAAAGGCCGGGCCATGTGCATGATTTTTTGATGTTCTGTTATTTATTATTTGGCTAACATTTTGTGTGATTATACAACACATTATAAGCATCTAAGAAACCAAAATATATAAGAATGAGGAGTGGAATGGTCCAAAATAGTTCTAGTTAGCGACAAGTGAGAGATGAAGAGGCTAAATCAAATGAAGGAGGAAGATTAGTTGGCCATGGGGGAGGGGAAAGATCTCCATATTGGTTAGATGCCTTGAGGAGCCTAAGGGAAGAAGTTACAAACTAAAAAGAAGACAATGAAAGGATGGTTATAGATAACGAGAAACAAGTTGAAATAAATGTAGTTATTGTAGGAATATACAGGGTAAGTTCCTCAGACAGAACACCAAAAGGACACCGCTCACAAACAGATCACAGATCAATACACCAGTATTTTGACGTGGTTAAAACCCTGAGAGAGGGAAACAGTCCACGGCCTACGCCAACGTGGCTACTACAGGCAATTTATTAATAAAAGAATGAAAATTTACATAAGCTTCTCTCATGCACGGTTAACCTACAAATGACCCTCCATGCGCTTTAAATAGAATTCATGGACCAATCGGGTGTCAAGCCACGGATCAAGTGTCGGTAATACCGAGGAGAGAATGAACCGTCGGATCACTACATATCGTGACCGTCGGATTGTAAGTTACAAATGTACATAGTAAAGAAACACACTTTACCTAACTCTATACTAGACCAAGTTATACTTAACTATTCCTATGTGTCGGAATATCCTAACATCCCCCCTTAAGAACAACTTGGGATAGGATTGAAGGATTTACAAATATGACACAATAGGAGAAGGAAGGAGGCACTAGAGCCTATCCCCCCTTAGTGACAACTTCCTGAACTCCAAGCATATATCGAAGTTTAGTGAACTTCGCCTCTGTGAAGAGCCTTTGTGAAGATGTCTGCAACCTGATCATCTGTTGAACAATATTCCACTTCAAGAACATGGTCATGAATGAGCTTTCTGATGAAGTGCATGGGAAGTTCAATGTGTTTGCTGCGCTGATGCTGAACTGGATCTTTGCAACGCTGAATGGCACTTTGATTATCACACCAAAGTGTAGTCGGATGCTGCTGCTCAAAGCCAAATTCTGATAGGATCTGACGAAGCCACAAGGCTTCCTTACTAGCTTCCACGGCACCACGATACTCTGCTTCTGCTGACGAAAGAGAAATGGCAGCCTGTTTCTTACAACCCCATGTAATAGGTCCTGAACCAAGAGTGAAGACATAACCGGCAGTAGACTTCCGATCATCAGGGTCACCAGCCCAATCAGAATCAGTGAAACCAACTAATAGAGAAGCTGCTTTGGCACTGTAATGAATCCCAAACTGTACTGTACCTCGAACATAACGAAGTATTCTTTTAGCTGCTTTCCAATGACTTTCACGGGGGTTTTGCATAAAACGAGCAACAAGGCCAACAGCAAAGGAAAGGTCAGGACGAGTATGGCTTAAATACAAGAGTTTTCCTACAAGTTGACGGTATAAGGTACCATCAACTTCAGGAGAAGTACAAGAGACTGAAAGTTTGACTCCAGACTGAAAGGGAGAAGGAGCTGGCTTACAATCTTCCATGTGAAAATGACGAAGAATATCACAAGCATACTTGGACTGGGAAAGGGAAATACCCTCCTTGGAATGCAAGACTTGAAGACCGAGAAAATAATGTAAATGTCCTAAGTCTGTCATTTCAAACTTCTTTTTAAGGCTGGACTTCACATGGTGAATAAGGTTGGGATCACTACCAGTGAGGATAAGATCATCAACATAAAGAACAAGAATGATAAGAGAGTTGCCCACTTTCTTGGTGTAAACAGTATTGTCAGAAAAACACCTAGAAAAGCCAGATTCTAAAAGAAAGCTATCCATTTTGGCATACCAAGCCCGAGGAGCTTGCTTGAGACCATAAAGAGATTTCTTAAGTCGACATACAAGGTTGGAGTCTGGTTGGATGAAGCCAATGGGTTGTTCCATATA
>APFE031283628.1:43625-61541 GCA_000404065.3 Pinus taeda | reverse complement strand
ATAGTTGAGTCATTTATGTCAAAATATGCTCCTTTCGCCGAAGGTCTTCAATATGCTTTTGAAGAGTCTTTCCTTCAATGATCCTTGTGATCTTATGTGAGTGTTGGGCAGCGGATCCCTTGCGTAACGGTTTTGGGGCTTAAAGCCCATAATTTTGAGTATTTGTATTATAAAGGCTCAGCAAAGTGCACGAAGCTTGAGTTGTAATGAGTCAAGTCAAAGTGTAGTCCACCCGAAAATAATGTAAGATAATAGAAAGTGAATCGGCCTGCCCATGGTCCGCAGATCATGGGAATGTATAAATAAACCAAGGCTCTAGGTGTAGAGGGCAGTTGTGGAAGTTTTAGAGAGGATCTGAAGTGTTATGGGTTGTTGATGGTGACATTCGCTCTGAGTCTATAAGTATGAGTCATAGGTGGTAGTAGTAAGAGTAGGATTTGCAGCTGTGTGTGTAGAAGCTTGGTAGAGTCCGTAGCTGTGTGCACGAACCCCTGCAACTGAGTGCACAGGGTGGAACTGGATTGTACTAGAACATTAGATTAATGAAAGATAAGTGTTTCTGAAATATTGTGCATCTGCTCATAGATCTGTATGGTTATTCTTCTGTTATGGTCTTATGCATCTATTTAAGGTTTATGTTTGCATGCACTAGTTACAAATATTGATTGATTGATAAAACTACTGAAGTAAGTCAGATCTATAATAAACGCATACTAAGGATAAGGGATCTATACTACGCATCCTCGCGCTCGATACTAGGGCTATGCAAAGGCCGGATAGTGTAGGAATTTACAGGGTAAATTCCTCAGATAGAACACCAAAAGGACACCACTCACAAACAGATCACAGATCAATACACCAGTATTTTGACGTGGTTAAAACCCTCAGAGAGGGAAACAGTCCAAGGCCTGCGCCAACGTGGCTACTTCAGGCAATTTATTAATAAAAGAATGAAAATTTACATAAGCTTCTCTCATGCACGGTTAACCTACAAATGACCCTCCATGCGCTTTAAATAGAATTCATGGACCAATCGGGTGTCAAGCCACGGATCAAGTGTCGGTAATACCGAGGAGAGAATGAACCGTCGGATCACTACATATCGTGACCGTCGGATTGTAAGTTACAAAATGTACAACGGTAAAGAAACACACTTTACCTAACTCTATACCTAACTCTATACTAGACCAAGTTGAACTTAACTATTTCCTATGTGTCAGAATATCCTAACAGTTATCTTGCAAAGGCTCTCAAATTTGTAGAGGAAAAAGCAACACGAGCTAGGAACTATAAATAAAGGCAAGGGAATCCATCAAGAATAAAAAGAGAAAATAGATTGAGCATATGGTCGTAGGTCTAGGAAGAGACATAGGAAAGATAGTGAGGAAACTTTGAAGGGGAATCCACTGCTAGGTACCCTAGAAGCAAGGACCAACACTTATGTGCATCAATCTCTTGGGTATTTTAGCTTTACCACTAGGAGGCATCATCATCATTCTCATCTTCATTATTATCATCATCAAAGAATAAAATATAAGAGTTATATTGAAAAGGAATTCAAGAAAGGCAGGTTACCCACATTTGATGGAGATATGGAAAAATATGAAGATGTAGAAGCTTGTTTACAAGGGAATTTTTCATTATTCATAATTATTTTGAAAATATGAAAGCCAATATTGTCACCTATAAGATGAAAGGAAATGTATATATATGGTGGGAATACCTAAATAATTTCAAAGGCATTGTTGAAGACGAATTGACTTGGGGTGGATTTTCAAAAGCTTTTCAAGAATCAATACTTGTTTGAGCGATATTATGAGGAGAAGGCAAAGGTGTTTTATGACCATAGAATGGGGAAGACATCAGATGAAGAGTAAAACACCAAGTTTCTAGATGATTTGAGATATGTTCCATAGCTCGAGGATAATAAGGCCAAAATCAAGAGGTTCATCAGTGGATTTCCTATGACGTTTAGAGACAAAAT
Organism: Pinus taeda; assembly: GCA_000404065.3. Classification (NCBI taxonomy): domain Eukaryota; kingdom Viridiplantae; phylum Streptophyta; class Pinopsida; order Pinales; family Pinaceae; genus Pinus; species Pinus taeda. The sequence goes on along the minus strand of APFE031283628.1, from coordinate 59,557 downwards.
TGAATTTCTAGAGCCTCGTACATTGAACGAGTCCATTAAGAAATCAGAGTGCTTCTATGAGCAGAGAAAACATAGATGTGTTTTCAAAATAAATTAGAAGGAAAAGAACTGTAGTAGAAGTAAAAATAAATTCTCCAAGAAATTCATCGATAAAAAGGGAAGTGAAAAACCAACCACCATAAATCGATTCAAATAGAAAATCAGTCTGGTTGTTAAAGTGAATACATAGAAGCTATTAATAGAGCAACCAAGAGTTGAGGTAAAGGAGCAATTTAAGTGATGGATGTGTGTTGAAAACCACTGAAAAGGGACTACCCACATCAATAAAATGTAGGGACTAAGATTTCTAGTGCCTAGGAAGCTCACATAGTAGGGGACATAGCTAAGAGCCTTCCTAGAATTTACGCAGCCCTAAACAATCACTAGGTGAACCATCAAGAGTCCATCATTGATATGGAAGGTAATATTTGTTGTCAATGCATTTCCATTTTAATCAACCCTCATTTTACTACAACTATTTCATCCCATAGCTTGTGGAAAAGTGAAAATTGATTAAGGAATTGCACATAAATTTAGGGTTGGTTCAATTGAAAACCAGGACAAAGAGAAAAGTTAGTCATTGGGTGAAGTTGTGCACATTTTAACTCAATGTGATGCCCATGATAGAATACTTAAGTTTTCTTCCATTGGGGAAATATGGCATAATATTGGGCATGGATTGGTTGTACATGTACATGAATAAGGTGATTTTTTTTGAAATATTAATTCAATGCTTGGAAGATTCTAGGAGAAGGAAAATATTACAAGGAAATGGGAAAACCAATTTTAGTCAGACTAATCAAAACAATTTAGGTAAAACAAACTTTCTAGAAGGGTTGTAAAAAAATTGTTGTGCAAATATATAGTGATAAAGAGGCTAGTGAGAACACTGGGAAAGAAGAAAGTGAATTACTTAAGAAGTATTTAGTGTTGCAGTAATATGAAGATATGTTTCAATGGATACAATTGGGTTACCTCCTCATAGGGAACTTGATTTTGAAATTGAATTGGTTCCTAGAGCATCTCTAGTGTCCAAAGCACCATATCGGATGAGAATTCCTAAGCTAGTAAAGCTAAAATTGGAACTAAAAGAAATATTTGATACATGTTTCATACAACCAAGTGTGGCATTGTGCATACCTATAGTATTATTTGTAAAGAAGAAGGATGGGATGCTCTAAATCTTTATCGACTACCAAAAATTGAATAAAGTGACCATTAAGAATCAATATCCACTTCCATGGATTGATGAGCTATTCAATTAGCTAAGCGAAGCAACAGTATTCTCCAAGGTCAATTTGAGGTGTGGGTATCATTAAGTGTGCATCAAAGAAGAGGAATTCCACAAGATTACTTTATGAATAAGATACGAGCACTACGAGTTTGTATTGGTACCCTTTGGGCTAACTAACACCCTTTCCACTTTCATGTGTCTAATAAATACTGTGTTGTTTCCTTATTTGAAGAATTTTTTCATTGTTTCTATTGACAATATATCTTTGCATTCGAGAACTAAAGAAGAGATTGAAAATGATTTGGAAACAATATTAAAATTTCTAAGAGAGAAGAAGCTTTATGCAAAGCTTCATAAATTCAATTTCTTCGAAAGATAGATTTATTACATGGGGAATATTGTCTCAAGGGGAGGGAGTAGTAGTTAAGCCAAATAATATTAAGGTGATTGTGGAATTTCCAACACCAAAGAATGTGAATGAGGTCAGATCATTCATGGGATTGGTAGGATATGATAGGTGATTCATCTAAAACTTCTCCATGTTAGGCCATCCTATCACATCCTGGCAAATAAAGGACAAAAATTTGAATGGATAGTTGAGTTTGCAACAGGCTTTGAGAAATTGAAATAGTTACTCACGAATGCACCAATATTGAGGATTTCATATCTTGATAAGTGTTTTGTAGTCTACACAGATGCCTGTAAGGGAAGGCTTGATGGAGTGTTGATGTAGGAATTTCAAATGGTGTGTTATGAGTCTTGGAAGCTAAATGAACATGAAAAAAATTATGTATCTCATGATTTAGAATTATATGTCATTATCCATGCGCTAAAGATGCAGAGGCACTATCTTCTTGGTATAAAATTCATCCTAATAATTGATCATTGAGGGTTGAAGCATTTATTTGAAAACCCCAAGTTTAATGCAATGCAAGAAAGACGGATAGCGATGCTCAATGTGTTTGATCTTAGAATGAGGTATATAAAGGGAAAAAATAGCAAGGTGGTTGATGTACTTAGCAGAAGGATTTAACTGAATCATCTGGTAGAGATAAGATTTTATGAAGCAAAACTGGTGGAAAGGTTCAAGAATGTAGGAAAAACAAATTAAAAATACCAACAAGTGAAATAAAGGTTGTAACAAAAGGGGGAGGATGAAGACTATCATCTCACAAGTGATGGTCTAATTAGATTCAATAATAGAATTTATGTTCCAAATAGTGAGAAATTGAAGAGGATCGTCATGAGAGAATTCCATGCAAGCCATGTTCAGGCCATCCCAAGATTTAAAACACTCTCACTGCCATAATGTTTTTTTTTTATTTTTGGCCAAAATTGAAGAAACATATGGCTGGTTTTGTTGTTATATGCATAGAATGCCACTAAGTGAAACCAAAGTGAAAACATCTAATTGGTTTATTGCAGCCCATTCCCATTATGGAATGGAAGTGGGAGGTGATATCCATGGAATTAATTAGAGGCTTACCAAGGATATCCAAACAACGTGATGTAATTATGGTGGTGATTGACAAGCTGAGCAAGGTTTCTTAATTTGTTGTAGTTAAATCCACTAACTTAACTAGTGAGGTGGCTCAAATTTTCATCATGGAGATTGTAAGGTTTCATGGATTTCTCATGAAGATCATCATAGATAGATATGCTAAGTTTACTTCCTTCTTTTGGAAGGAGATTGTGCAAGGTTGGGGACCGAATTGGCCTTTAGTACTACCTATCATCTAAAAATACATGGAAAAACAAAAATGGTGAATTGAATCCTCAAAGACATGTTCATGATGTATGCGATGAATGAACAAAAGAAGTGGGAAGAGTGCCTACTACTTGTGGAATTTTCATATAATAATGGCTACCAAGAGGCCTATAGGATTAGCCCATTTGATGATTTGTATGCGAGAAGTTGCAATAATCCTATTAGCTGGAATGATACAGTCAATAGGGTCCCGATTAAATCTAACATGATAAACTAAATGAAGAAGAAACATAGGTTATGAAACATAATTTAAAGGTGGAACATGATAGGAGGAAAATTTATGTGGATTAACACAGGGTGAATAAAGAGTTCCAATATAGGGGACATGTCCATTTGTAGATTAATCCCAATAAAAGTTCCTCAAATATTGGGTCATGTTCCAAGTTGGCACCACATTTTTGTGGACCTTTTAAGATCCTTGAAAGGATTGGACTAGTGACCTATAGGATGGACTTATTTCCATCAGTAAAATTCCATGATTTCTTCCATGATTATCTACTTAAAAGGCATGTAGATGATACTAATCATGTGATGGATTGGTATATGCTAAAGGTGGAACTAGAGGGAGAGTTCTAGCCAGAGCCAATGCACATCCTAGATTGAAGGAGCACCATGGTCTGAAATTGAGCTATCGAGAAAATCAAAGTGTAGTAGAGGCACTCTGGGCCTAAGGAAGCCACTTGGCACATGATTGATTGAAAGAGAGAAGCATATACCTATTTTTTCCTAGTTAAAGCAAATGTATATGAGCTATAACTGTTTTACAGAGCTATGTATATAAATTTGCATAATCAATATGTGTTTGTTTTAGGCATGTCTGTAATGTTTCATATAAGTGAAGAACATCAAGGATGGGGTTCCACTAAGGGGTAGGGATTTGTGACAAAACCAAACACTTAGTCTCATTTATGTAATGTAAATATTTCTATAAAATAATTATGGGTTTAGTACGAGACACAAATTCTAGGGATTGGGGAGGTCACTTGATTGGGATGTTCAATTTACTTGCTACAAGAAAACTAGACTACTTTCTGACAAACATTGAAGGTTGGTTATATTTCCTTTAATTGACTGATATGTCAAAATTTACAAAATGAAAGAAGGTACACCAAAATCATACTCTGTTGGGAGGTTTCACAAGCAAGAAGAATGCAACAAAAAATGGGTTTGACCTGTGCTATTAAGAAACTATGCCCAGAGCATACAAAGAGGGAATTGGTCATTGAGCTACATTAACCAACTAATGATAAAGGAATACATGGTTGAATTTCCATTGGTTGAAAATATTTGTTGGAAGTGTCATCTGTCACAGCTTTTGCAGAGGAGAAGATAGCTTGAATAAATAGAGAAGAAAAGAACCATTGTGGATGAGAATCATAGAAGAATTGAGGGAAGAGGAATGCAAGGGAAAAATAATAAAGAAGAGTAACACCACCATGAGTAAGCTTGGTAGGGAGCGGCACTTTCCTTGGTGAATAAAATGAAAATAAAATTGATATATTTGGTATGATGGAATTTGAATATATTAGACAACAATGAGGAGAGATGATCAACGTTCGATAGCCCTCAAGGAATTTATTCATGTTTCAGTTGAGAAACATGATTAGGGAGGAAGTTTCTCCAGGTGAGGGTAAATCATAGGATGCCCTGGGGGGATTGAAGGTGTAGATGACATTCTCTAGAGTCCCTTGACTACTCAGGATAGACATTTATCTCTTGAATTCTTGGGAAGGATGTTTAGGTGTCTCCTTCGGTTGTTTATATGGTTTTGTAGTGCATTTTTTATTCACTATGGTGGGAGGAACCAATGTGTTATATATTCTGGGTGGAGGAGAAGCCTCTGGATTCCCTAGAGTTTATGTTTCAAGGTGGTGGTGAAGCCTATGGATTCCCTGGCATTTTTTTTCATGGTGGATGTTAGGACTTTAGATTCCCTTGAGGTTATGTTTAGGGTGGTCTGGATTCCTTGTGGTTTTCTAGCTATTTAAAAATTGAAGGGTGAAGGTGGCAGGTCTCTTTATTCCATGTGGCATTTGTTGATTGATACTTGGTTGGTGGGTGGAGTTGGGATAGCCTCTCAATTCCCTATTTCAACCAATAGTGGTTCTTTTAAATTTTAGAAACTTACCCCTCAATCTCTAGAATCTGGCTTAGGGGTGATAACTACAAGAGGGAACTGGATACAACCATCTACGATTTGGTGGCGAGTCCTAGTCCCAAACTTAGTTTTCCAAGGTTCACAAGATAAGTATTTATTCAGTATTATTTCTAATAATGAATGATTTATAAAACCCATTTACCATATAGATCCCTTAGTATATTATTCCATTTATTCCTCAATATATATCCCCAAATACAAATGCATGTGGTTTGGTATTTCTCCCCCATTGAAGCCCCCATGTCCATCATAAGGGTAGTCCCTAGGTATGGGAACACAATTAGTTTTGTGTCTGTTGTAGGCCTTGTATTGCACTATGGTGTGCATTGTGAGTATTCTTCTTAGTAGTCATGAATATTGTAGTAGAAGGTAGTTCATAGGCTTCATTGTAGCCATGCGTGGAATTCCCTAGCCCTAACAAGGGAATGCCCATAATTCTACAATCACATCTATTATGTGTTTATCCCTAAGACTCATGCTTGTAATCAGAATTAAGGAAGGGAATCCTTCTTCATTTGAGGAGTGTTGATCTCCTTCTGACGTTTTATGCACCATGTGGTTCAGGTGTCCCTTGTAGTCTTGAAACATTTATTTGGTCCTTGAATGAGACCTATAGATCTATATGAAGAGATATGTCAAATCTAGGTAAACTAATGGAGATTCTAGGAGTTGCAGATTTTTTAGGGACCGAAAGGGTAAGTCATTGGCCTATATGGGTGAATCTCTAATCAATTTTCATTTTTAAAGACACAAAAATACCAGATAGAGGAACTCTGATATATGTTTAGAATGGATAGCACCAGCGGGTGGCTTAGCAAACTCTAGAAACTGTAGTGGGCCTTTGTTGCGATTCCATACATTTGAAGAACCACTACAGCCAAACCATCTAATTAAAACCACTAGGTGTAAGAGAAAACATGATACTCAAGGCCTAATTCCAGCCAAAAACTTCATTGACGAGTTGAGGGTAGGATCTTACTACGAGGGCACTGTTGCAAACCTCGACACAACTAAATATTACAAACTTAGTTGACTAACATTATCTAGAAGGCCTGGAAAGAAGCCTTGGCATGGAGAAGACATGCTTAAAGTTTTCAGTATGGATATTACTAAGAGGGTGAGTGAAAGGATGTCACACACTAGAAGTCGTAATTCCATGATGATTCATACTAGATACAATTTCTCAGAGGAAACTATAAGGGAACATTCGAAGAAAAGTCCAAGGTATGCTCGAGATTTAAATTTGGGGAAGCAGAGCCAAGGATAATGGAAGATTAACCTCAGAGGAAAGAAATGGAGGTGTGCTAGAAGAAATAGTTGAGGTATTTCATGGAGTTACTATTGGGGAAGTAGAGCCAGGGATAATAGAGGATTGACGTTAGAAGGTCCACCCTAGAGGAAATCAATGAATCATGCTCGAAAGTTATAGGCAAGGTATTCCAGGAAGATATAGTCAAGAAATGCATAAGAGTTACAACCAAGGAGCACGTAGAACTTATAGTTGGGTAATGCTTGGGGGTTGTACTCAAGGTATTCCCAGTGTGTATGAAGCAGGGTTACCAGGATGTGAAGCATGCTCATCGAACACAAACCCATGAACGAGTTAGCAACCATTAATGAACTAACATGTGGAACTAGAAGGACGGATACATGGCATGGCCATGTTGCTCACATTGTGGGGCTAATGACATGGCACCTATGAATTTGTTTGAAATTTAAAAGATCATAATTTTTGATCTAGAGGGAAAATTTTACATCACTGGACTCACCTTGATGAGACGCATGAAATCATGATACTTGTTTCTGGTTATCAACAGAAAAACAAATATTATTATCCCATCTCTGTAACTTCTTCCAAAGGATATTGGATTAGCAAGTGAATTCTTTTCACCAAGGTTAAGATAGGGGTTATTTACACTACATTATCTCCCACATACTGGGTTCTAAATTTCCTCTTGATGGAACAATCTAAGACCTTTTAATTAAGAAAAAAGATATTTATACATGCTCAAATTCTTGATTCAATCATCTCCTACAAAATCTCCACAAATATCGTAACTAGTAAATCTTTATCTCAAACAAAATTTTGAGACATAAGAACAATGATTCTAGAGTATGACAACTGATCATTATTCTATCGTTTATCCCCCAAAATAGTCATTTGGAAAATTTGAAGATCATATTTGAACTTGTAGAACATTTCATTTTGTAGTTCTTTGGTAAATATGCCCGTAACCTGATCATTTATTGTGCAATACATGATATACATCACATCTTGCCGAACTAATTCTAGAACAAATCATACTAAATATCAATGTGTTTGGAATTTTTGTGTAAAATTGGATTCTTGATCATTTTAATAGCACATTGATTATCTCAAATAAACAAAGTAGTTTGATCCTACTACTCATGTACACTTTCCAAAATTCTTCTTAATAATACTGCTTCAAAAGCTATTGTTGCTACAACTTTATAATTTTCATTGGTTGTGGAGAGAGAAATTTCAGGTTTACAAATACTCCAAGAAATTCTTGTTGAACCCATATTGAATGAATACATTGAATTATATTTCATGTCGTCGATGCAACTTGCTCAAATTGAATTTATATAACCAATTAAATAGAAATATTTTGTAGGTATTTGTACTAAGCCATAGCCAAATGTACCATGCAAATATCTAAAATTCCTCTTAGCTGTTTCCTAGTGCAATTCCTTAGGTTCAAACACAAATATGGATTATATATTGACTATAGACGATATATCTAGTTGAGTTGTAGTTAGGTGGATCATAATTCCAACCAATTGATGACATAGAATAGCATCAACTGAAATGGAGTCATCATTTTTGTGTAACTTCAACCCAACTTCCAAACGAGCTTCCACTAGCTTGCAACTAAATATTCTAAACTTATTTATAATATCCCAATTATAGTTGGATTGTGAGATATAAATACCATATTCCTTTTGTCATGCTTCAATACCCAAGAAATAATGCAATTCACGAAAATCTTCCATTTCAAATTCTACAATGATATGTGACTTAAACATTTTAAATAATTCAAAATTAGTTCTTGTTTATATCATATCATCAACATAACGTGAAACAATAACAATTTTTTGACCTATCTGAATTATAAAAAGATTAGGTTCCAATAAACTCCAAACTAGACCATGACTATGTATACTTATTAATCATTTATTGTTTTACATTGGTTGATACATAAGACAACTTCATGACTAACCTTTGGCTTGAAAAACCATGACACGGGAGCATATAAGGCATCATAATCACCCAGTGATCATACTCGGCCTAAGCCACACTAGCCCTTAACATGTTTGGAATTTATCTGATGAATTTTCGAATCGGTGACCTTCATGTCATAGGGTGACTTAAAAGTACATCCCATCGCCATCTATTTTATGACATGTGAGCATAAACACTTATCAATCCTTGAATAGCAAGCCCTTTGTTCTTTCTTAAGACCATACAAAACCTTTATTAGCGTGTGAACATGATCTTCCTTCCCTATAATATCCAAGGCTTCAATCATTCGACATATATTTCTTTACCTACATAATGATTCAAATATGTTGATTTAAGATTTATCTGACAAATTATCCATTTATATTGTGCAACCAATATAAGAAGCTTCCTAATTATGTTCTTCTTAGATACTAGAGAAATTTTATTTGGATAATCAATCCCTTCTTTTGAGCACAACTGTTGGAAACTAAATGAGATTTATTTTTATCAATTGACCCATATGATTTATGTCTGGTCCTGTACACCATTTAGTAGCAATTACATGATTTACTTTAGGTAGTTTGACCAAGTCTCAAGTATATTTCTTCAGAAAAGCATTGGAATCTACTTCCATGGATTTTTTCCATTGCTACAAGTTTTATGCTTCTACTTAAATATCTAGATCATCTATCTTCATTGCTTTACCCATAAGTGAAATATTTATAAATAAGCATTTCGATCTCGTGATTCTTTTTTCAAATTTTATATCCAACATATCACTTTTAGAATTAACCTTGATTAGCCAGTTAACCTCCTTCTTATAATGATCTAGTTGTATTTACACTAGATCCATTGCCAACTACTACGTCATTTTTACTTTATTATATTTGTACATATTCTAGTTGATAAAGTATTTTCCCATCAAAGACAACATCTTGACTTATTATGACCTGTTTTGTACGAGGACTAAATAACTTGTATCTTTTGCATCAATACTATACCCAATGAACACAACTTTATACTTTTATTATCCAATTTTATGATTTTTTTCCTTGGGCACATGCACATATGCTATTCAACCAAATAAATTCATATGTATAACATTTTCTCTGTATCCTAACAAATCTTCTTTTGGAGTCAAATTCAATACTACTTTTAAAGGGAATTTGTTGAGAGCATAAATTGTTATGACCACTTCTTCACCCCAAAATTCATTTCCAATAGACTTACTTTTTAGCATGCTTCGATCCATTTCAACTATGGCACTATGTTTTCCTTCAACAACTCCATTTTTTTAGGAGAGTATCAATTGGTAAACTATTTATTTATTCCATTTATTTAGAATAATATAAAACTCGTTTGATTTATACGCTCCCCCATTAATTGTTCTAGAATAATCATCAATGAATGTAAGGAAATGTTGTTCATTTGTAAATGAAAATGTCTCTATTAGACCAAACAAAAATGAATCTATTAATGCAAGAGATCCGCTATCCTTCCATGTCTTATTTTAAAATATTTCCATATGCTGCTTCCCAAATATGCATCCTTCACATACTTAATCATCCACCTTGATATAATGAAGAGCATTGAACACATTATTCTTCCTTAACAAAATAAAAAATTTAAAATTCATATGTCCCAACATTGAATTCCAAATTCTTCTATTTACTTCTCTATAATATTCTATCCTTAGTCATTTCTCCTTTTGTTACAACTACATTTTTATTTCTCTTATCCATGATTGAGGATTATTTATATCAAATACTAACTTACAATATTGCTCCATCATCTTTCCCATTAAAATTAGATTCTTCTTTAATGTTGGCATTAGAAATGTGTGCTCAATAGACTTCATTTTTTCCATGCAATGATAGAATTTCTACTATACCTTTCCATTTCACTTACGAAACACTATTGTCACCAAATATGACTTTACCAAATAAAAATCATTTACTCTAGTAAAAAAGTCTTCCTAATATCTCATATGAGTTTAACATCCTCATTAAATATACCATGCATCAATTTCTTCATTATGCACCACCAAACTTGATATGAATATTTTGTCATTTCTTGTTGGTTCAATAACTATATTGGCCCATTCATGTTAATTATATCTCAAATTTTCACAACAATATTTCTCAAAATGAACGAATTGTGGCAATAATAACAATGTGGTCCTTTTCCTTCTTGATATCCTTCTCTTATTCTACCTCAAAACTCACATGTTCGTCTTCCCCCGACTATTGAAATGAATGTGATTCCTTGGGAAATTGATTCATTCTTGTTATCATTATGAAAACCTTGATTATAAAACTATCCCTTGCTTCTTCCTCATCCCCTATACTTTGTGGAGAAGGAATTTTCCATGTACTCACTAGAAGAACTATCTTTAACAACTAATAAATACCACTTAATTCATCAATTCCCATTACATTCAGATCTTTAAAAACCATGATATTTTTAGAAAGCATTTCAATTTTTTATACTAGAATCCTTAAAATTTTCTTAGTCATTCTTCTTTCTAAACATTCTTCACCTAATGGAATGATCTCATTAACAAGAACAAGAACCTGAATTTTTCATTTTCAAAATTCGTCTTTAATTTTTTTAGTTTTGTGATTATTGTTCCTTCACATGTTTTTTTAATATATTCTATGCATGAATAGAAGTTTGTGTTGGACTAATTCTCAGAATGATTGATTCATAAATTGTGTTGACAAATAACGAAAGTGTTTCATTTTGTTTCTTCACAATTTCCCTTAATTTTTATTTTCCATGAGTTGCCAACGATTTGTATTCATCATCATAAGACATATCATAGCCATGAATTACTACTTCCCATATATCTTTGTTGATAGATATTGTTTGCATTCTTTTTCTAAAATAAAAGTAGATAATAATTGTGATTCAGTTGAAAGTACTATATTGCTTCTTTCCATTTAAAAGAAAGTGAGAAATGTATATTTTTGTTGTATATTCAAACTGTAGATTGTGATATGCTAAAACAATTGAGTTGAATCTACTATATTCAACAGGGGAGACAAAAAAAATTGATCAATGAAAACACAAAGAAGAAAAGGAAGAATTTCAATCACATATAACACAATAATGTTTTGGGGAAATCCTCAGCTAAAAACCCCTACTATCTGTCTATTGCATTAACCAAAAGATCTGAGAAGAAAATACAATCCTTGTTCAACTGGAACAATCTTTGCACAAGTACAATCTATCTCAAAGCTTCACAAACCAGCTCAAGACAGTACTTAGCCAAAATTGCTACCTACCAAGCCCCTACTTTGTTATATTTTTCCTTTGGGAATTAGCCCAAATTTAATTGGCAAATTCCTCACTAATAGTTGCAAAATCCATCCATAGGCCTTACTCTAAGTGCATGAACCATCGATTTAATTTAGATGATTTTAAAACTAAGAGTACATTGTCCCTGAATAATATCAACTAGGTCTTCATATGAACTAACATGCATGGGATATTTTTGAGTTATTTATGGGTTATCTGATTGATCACTGCATGTGAATTAACTCTAATTTAATTCAATTGACCACTCACTAATTCCTGCAATAGTTAAAACTACTATAGGTGAATTTAACTTAGTTAAACTAAACTAAATAATTACAAATCAATAGTTACTCAACCTAGGCCCCTATAATTTAGTGATCGCTATACATGACTCTATATAGACTTTCAACTCGAATTTACTAAGCGAACTAAGTCAACTTAGCTTAGTTAACTTGTACAACATGGAAAATTTTAGGGGTGAATTTTCACCTTTGGGCTAAATTAAGGGGTTTTATATTTTTATTGGGCGAATATTTTGTATCATACACCTCAAATTTATTTTATAAAAAAATTAGGTGTGGAGGTTAGCCCACCTTATTTTAAAGGAGAGGGTAAAAAAGTAAATTTAGCCCTTGAAATTAGGAGTTACAATCTTCCATTCGCCATCATTTTCAAGAAAATGTATTTATGATAGTTATAAACAAAAATATAAATACAGTGGAGGTATGGTAAATAAACAAAATCTCTTTTTATACTTCAAAGGTATGGTAAATAAATAAAAATATAAATAAACTATATGTATGGTCAATAAATAAAACATCTTTCTATATTTAGTCCATAAACCTCTTTCTATTTAAGAAGGCTAAAAAATGTGGTTTTATTTTATTGAATCCTATGGGCAAAATACCATGGGCCAAATTATTATTAATACGATGCAAAAAATTATTAACCCGTATTAATAAAAATAAATATGGCACATGGTATTGACCCATGGTATTCACATGGAATGTAGGGGCAATTAAACTGGCATAGATCCATCTTTACTCTGGATCAAATATTGTGATATGCAAACTAACATAGAGTGAAAAAATATTTTATCCCTCTTGGGGGCTTGGTAGATTAAAAGTAAAAATGGATCTTGTAATTTAATGTCACTTAAACATTTTAACTTGGTTACAATAAACAAATAAAATAAAAATCAATTATTAGTTTTATTAATTTTCATAAATTACTAATAGTAGTTTTTAATCTCCAGGTATATGATAACCCATGGTATTGACCCATGGTAATATCATGGTATTCATGTGAGCATAGACTATTTAAAGGGGAGATTCTATCAGCTTAGATCCATCTTAATTTCGGGTCTACCAAGTACTGGGAGGGATAAATAGATTTCATCCCTCTAAGAGTGGTCGATGTGGAGTTAAGATGGATATAGGTTGGTTTTTATGATAATGAAGATATTAAATAGACTTAGGAAATCATATTGTAAAAAAAAAATTTAAGGTGAATGGTTAAAGCTACATTTAGTCACTTCACAAAATTTAGTAAAAACTACCAATATCTCCATTAATATTGGTTTTTCTGATTTGACAAAAAAAATTCAAAACAATGAAATCTTAACTCTTTCTACATCATAGTGGCTACCTAGATTTCCCACCATTTTTCAAACATTCTCAATATGATATCTTCATGAAAAAGCTAAGACACTGAGATGGATTAGTTGTTTGAAAAATATGTGGGTTTGTACAACCTTTCATCTTCTCTTCTATTCTTAGTTTGTTGTAATGATCTATAGGGGTTGGGTCACTCCACCATATTGTCCTAAAAGGCAGAGATTGTGCCCAAAAAGGAAATTAATCCACATGTTACAATGTTGCTAAAAATGGTATGACTATAGTGAATTATGCTAATAAGAAATTTAGATTGGGAGAGACGTAATTAAATTTTATTATTTAATTGAAGATTTCCGATTAAAATAATAATAAATCTACATTTATATATAAATCTAAATTTATATATTTATATATTGATTGGAAGGCTTCTGACAATAGTCACTTCTTTCCATTAGATCCCCTTCAGGCCTTTGGGATACCTACTACTTCTTTATATTATATAGTTGGGGCTTGCTACTTGTTGGTGTGTTGGGGTAAACAAACTTGATATGTTTTTTTTTTTTTATCTTGCAGTTGGAATCTATGAAATAAGAAAGAAATTTGATAGCTTTGCAAAAGTGCTAGCTTGACAAAAGTGGTAGAGAAAACATTAATCTCTCCTACCATGACAAACATCGCCACTAAAACTTGCAACAATGTTTGTAGGAAGTGAAAATTATGTTTCTTTTTTACAAACATGTATGTTAGTATATTATAGTTTAATGAATATGTTTTATTATTATCATATATGGTTTCTGTTAGGATATTCCGACACATAGGAAATAGTTAAGTATAACTTGGTCTAGTATAGAGTTAGGTAAAGTGTGTTTCTTTACTATGTACATTTGTAACTTACAATCTGACGGTCACGATATGTAGTGATCCGATAGTTCATTCTTTCCTCAGTATTACCGACACTTGGTCCATGGCTTAACACGCGATTGGTTCATGATTTCTATTTAAAGTGCATGGAGGGTCATTTGTAGGTTAACCGTTCAAGAGACAATCTTATGTAAATTTTCATTCTTTTATTAATAAATTGCCTAAAGTGGCCACGTTGGCTCAAGCCGTGGACTGTTTCCCTCTTTGAGGGTTTTAACCACGTCAAAAATACTGGTGTATTGATCTGTGATCTATTTGTGAGCGGTGTCCTTTGGTGTTCTGTCTGAGGAACTTACCCTGTAAATTCCTACATAGTATCAGAGCTATTTGAGGGCTGCGTCCATTGGTGATCCAAATCTGAAGCCGGTAGAACTACATCCAACTGCCATTTCTTAGATCTGCTATTTCTGACTGCTTTCGGGCCGAGAGGACTGCCCTGTTGTGTTGGGAGCATCTGTTCCAGTGAGGAACCCCTTTCGTTTCACGCGAGAAGGTTTCCGGTAGCCCTAGCTGCGTCATTTTTAAGATCTGGAGGTATACAATGTTTATTTGCAGTTTACAATTATTTTTCTCTCCGTTTATTATTTTGGTCTATTTAGCTTCTTTTTTTATTATCGAATCTATACCTTTCATTTCTGCATATGCTCTTTTCCCTGCGAATCTGTGCGATATGGGCAAATCAGAAACAGAAAGGAAGGATTTTTCTCATGCGTATGCTCTTTTCCACTGTGCCTTAGTGTGATCTCAGAAAATCAGAAACATTGAGGAAAATATTTAGTTTCCGGGTAAATATAACTTTAAGCCGTAAGGTTTGTTTTTTTTGCATGTCCGTGTTGGGTTTTGTGTTTTTGTTGTGTAGGAAGAAAAAGAGCTTTCTCAAGCAAGCATGCAATCCAAAGCTTCAGTGACAAAAAAAACCCAAAGCCACCCCCCCCTCTCTCTCTCTCTCTCTCTCTCTCTCAAACGTTTTGTTTAGCTCACTTGGTTCAAAGCTAATTTATGAGAGTAGAGGTCTTGGGTTCAAATCTCCTTTTTGTTGAAAATGGGGTGTTTTTTTCTCATTTCCACACATTCCTCCACTTCGTCGGCGCCTTCATCAACTTTTTTTCAGAAATCCATAACTTCTTCATCCGGAAGCCGTTTTCAGAGCCGTGTTTTTTGAACCAGCCTAATTTTTTGAGATATTTCCATTGGAACACTTATTTTTAGCATATATAGCTTTAGTTTATGTTAAAATGGAAAGTCCATGCCAAGTTATTCTTGACAGCACCAACTACTTCCAATGGTGGTCCTACATTGTGGATTTACTTAGAAGTAGAGGTATTTACAGAATAGCCTCAAGCCAAGAAACCAAACTGAAAGATGAAGATAAGGCAGCTAAATGGGAAAATGGACAAGATCAAGCATGTGGGTTGATAGGGATATCTATCTCTCTCGATCTTAGATTCCATATTGCAGAACTTGATACTCCTGCTG
Organism: Pinus taeda; assembly: GCA_000404065.3. Taxonomy (NCBI): domain Eukaryota; kingdom Viridiplantae; phylum Streptophyta; class Pinopsida; order Pinales; family Pinaceae; genus Pinus; species Pinus taeda. The sequence continues at coordinate 43,801 of APFE031283628.1, read as the reverse complement.
AAGCAATGAAGCAGATTACTAAAGTTTTTGGAATAAAAAATGAACTTAGAGCCCATCAACTTGAAAATGAGTTGCTTACATTGGACCCCAATAATTTTTCTTGCATTGAAGATTTTTTGTCCAAGTTCAGGACCCTTAGACTTCTCTTGGAAGGTGTTAAGGTTAAGAAAGAAGAT